>JAANSQ010000842.1:0-18678 GCA_036850885.1 Lepidocyrtinus dapeste | reverse complement strand
ATACGCTCAAACATCCACCTTCGCCTTTTCCAATAAAGTCACCTTAAGTTTCAATGTTTTTCTATTTTTTCCACTGTGGAAATTCCAAGAGGTAAAAAGCAGCAGCATTGAAAGACAAAAAAGAGGGATATTTTTTTCCTTAAGTTTTTACACATTCAAGTGACTCTTTCGTTGTGAAACTGCAAAAGTGTATCTTTTACTAGTGAACAATTTAGTTTGTCCTGTAACGTGAAGAATCATTCTAGTCATGATTTATTGAACGTCAAACTATTTTCCGTAGTCTTAATTTCTGGTCATTAAGTTCAAAAAAATTTTCAAATTCAAATTATAATTCTCAGTTTGCTCACGCGGTTAAGATTATTTGCGAAAAGTTAAACTTTGAGGAAACTTTAAACTAAGTGAAAATTCGTCTTTATCATCATTACCATTCGTCCAGCTCCTCAATAATTATCAGGGAAATTGTCGAGGGGAATTAGCAACCTAATAGGAAACTACTTTGTTGGTGAAAAGCCTACTTAAAAAATATTAAGTTGGTTGCTCCCTCGAGACACTTGTTAGCTGAAACAGCCTGAAAAAACTACTATACTTCCTGGTTGATTCTGCCTAAGAGTTTACAAAAGTGGGAACCACCGCCACATCATGAAGAACATACGCCAGTAAACCAGTAAAGAAGAACCAAGCTGGTAGAAAATTAGTGGCAAACTGTTAAGACAAAGTCTCTTAGGTCTCCCGGGGATGTTTTATTAGTAAAGATGCCGAGAAAAACTTAAGTAGTTGTAACAAAGTAGGGAAGAGGAAACAAGAGAACAAAGAAGAAGCAAATAAGACTAATTTATGAAAAAAGAAAGTCATACATTTTACTAGGATTATTATGATTTAGCTAATATAATGCTTAGAAAGATAAAAGCCCAGCGAGTCCCTAAGCAAACAGTCTAAAAGATAAACACTTTTTCTCTCATGTAATCAAGAAGGAAAAAATTTTAAAGTTGAAGCCGTGAAAATGCCTCGGTGCTTGATGGCAAAGAAGTGGAAGACGGTGGCTTACGAGAAGGAGAAAGCTAGCCAGTTGCAACAACAGCTAAGTAAAACACCACCGCCACTAGTTCCCACTCACATCAAGTCATCGTCAACAGTACATAGTTCAAATATTATCAACAGTAGGAAAACCCACAATGACAATTACAACCTACTAGTTAAAGCGGAACGTCTGTCCGACTCGCCCCGGCCAGTGATCACCATCACTTCTACGTTCTCTTTGGCAAACGCTAGCAATAATGGCAAAGTCATTACAACGAGCAAAGACAGTAATGTCGCAAACTACAACGAATGCAATAATAATAGCAACAGCAATAATCTTAATCATAACACGAATAATAAGAATAGTCTAGTAGTCAATCACCAAGTCCTGAGCAATAAAGAAGTAACTCTAAGTCAACAACATAGCAATACTATTACGAGCAATAATACTACAACGTCTGCAACTGCAACAAACAATAGCAATAACAATAGCACTAATGGGAACACACCTCAACAGAATGGGAATCCTTGGGGTCCTTCGAGTCCCACAGAAGGGGCTACTGCTCCTTCTCCACCACCATCTTGGCTTCCCGCACCCACAGCTGGGAAAGTCACCGTATTATTCAATGGTAAGTGCAAATAAATTCCTGTGATTACACTTCACCATACTCTAGATACTCCTTAGACTTAAGCTTCCTTTTCTTTCTTTGCTTTCAAATTTAATTTATGTTTAAATCAAAATTCCTGGACAGTCTACATCCCATGAAGCAAATAGCCTTCCGTTGTAAAATATATTTACATTTTTTCCTCCATAAAAAGAAATCTCGTATTCAAATATTATTTTATCCTATTTTTCATTGAGATTGTACGAGTTTTTGTAAAAAAAGAACGCCATTTCTTTTTTTTCCGGTTCAGCAAAAAAATTTACGAATGAAAAAACATTGAATTGTTGTTGAAGAGAATAGGTTAGCGAGCCAAAGAAATTTGGTATTCCTGAGTGGATTTCCTTTATTCAACTTGGCATTTAAAAACATGAATGCTTACCTCTTGTTGAGTTTAAGCCGGGCATGATGCAAACACGCAGTTGACTTTTTTTATTCATCATTCTTTTGTTATTCCACTGCTATTCCATATTCAACTCACTTTCTCATTTATTTCCCTTAAATAAATCAATGCAAAAAGAGACCTTTGTTCCTCCAAACTGGACAAAGGATAAGGGTTAAGTCGAGATCTCTTTTAAAGAATATATGAGCTCTAATAAATTCTGTAGAGACTGCTGTTGCGCTGCACTGCTCACAGGCATAATATCATATTCAAATTCAAATTTAAAAAAAAGATCCGTATACGAAATACTAGATACGCAAGGTTTAAAAATTTTCGGAGAAACTCAACCAAAAAATATTAGTTTGGACTTGGAGTATGAAAAGTATCAGTAGGGGCGACACGCAACAGTGCAAAGGTAGCTTTTTTTGCATGGCAAACATGCAAATAAATGTAGCGAAAAAGGGTATCATCAAATTACATTTGATACGCTTCCATAAAAAAAATCTTGGAGAAAAAGAAAAATGCTTGTATTGAAGATATCAAATAGTATGGAGGGTATCCTAAGCCAAAATGTATGGCTGTTTGTATGGATCTTGAAAAGGGATTTTTCATTTTTAAAGAAAACTCAAAAAAAACTAAACATTTAGGTAGAAATAGGTACTATGCTTTCTCTATCTCCTTAGATATCCTGAAGGAGTCTAGAGAAAGCAAGAATGAATGCATACGTTTAGTCACTTTAAAGTGGACTAGGACTACGTGAAACGTTTTGTGTTCTCAAGGAATTACATGATTTATTACAAAGCTCAAGAAGCAACAAGAGAGGGTAAGATAACATGTATCTTTTTTTCTACCGTAGGATATACTACGCCTAACATCCTCTGTTCCTTTCGGTTATTTTTAAAACCTAAACATAAACTTTAGGAAATAGTAAAAAAGTGCAGGAGGAGACGGAGGGGATAGATGGATAAAAACGAGGACAAAGATAAATGTGTGGGAAATTGAACTCGCAAAATTGTGCAAGCATTTTTCTGTTTTCATTGCCCAGCTTGTCATATTGCTTTATAGCTGGTTTTATTTCTAGAGTTTTTTTCTCCTCTAAGCTGAATATAAGAGGGAGGGAATTTTTTTCGCGTAAATACATAGTATCTTTTAGGGATTTAGCAGACGCTCCTCAAGGGTTTTAGGTGACTCTTTAGGAAAACCATACACATAACAATTCTTTTCTTATTCTTTCTATTCACGGGTTTTTCTGATATTATACAGCTTCTGTTGCTTCTTTAGGAGTTCTTCACACTGGATCTATTTTTCTAAATGCCATGCTGAGAGAGAGGTATTACGGAGGCTTTCAGATGTTGTCCTTGTTGAACCCCATTTTCTTCTCTCAATGGCTGATATTATGTCAAATAACATTTTTTTACCTTTGCTTTTAATAAGCCCATATAAACACTAAAATATTCTATGGTAAACAACAAAATATTATTGATGTTCTGAAGAAGCAACTACTCTGAAAAATTTGAAGAATGAAGTAACTTTAATAAAAAAAACAAAAGGCACCACATAGAAAATTAGAAATGATGAAATACGAAATAGTGCTGAATTAGTGTTAAGGGTGGAAGTTCAACTCATGACGATGGCAAATTTTCCATTTTGAATTTTCCCGCGCAAGAAAAAACTAAAATAGTCTTGAATTTGATACTTTTACTCTTCTTCTTTGCAATAAGCATCTTCTACGAAGATGGTCTAGCCACTATTGAGTTCTGTAATACATACATTTTAGATTTCATTTTTGTTTAAATTTTCCTGCGCAAGAAAAAACTAAAAACTAGCTTTGAATTGGATGTTTTGTGTATGTGTGTGCGTGTGGTTTTTCACTTGTAGCGATGACTGACTCTTTACTGCTGAGTGGGAATTATTCTAATGCGACGGGTTGTGAACATTGAGAATTTTTTACGATTACGACTTTCTTCACTCGCATATTTTGAATCCCGCTGTGAAGCGCATTCCCTCATATAATAATGTGATGCAAGTGAGCAAGTGTCTTGATCTGAGAAAGAAAGAGAGAATATATATTTCCAAGTGAAAAAGAATAGGGGGAAGATGAAATTCAACAGCGATCTTTCCCTGTACTCCCATATCCTTCATTTTTTAGGATGGCATATATGCTCCATTTGAACATTTTGGAGGAAATAATATAGGCAGTAAATGCTTTCACTGTGTAGCTCATGGCTTTTTATTTCTGATGGAAGACTCCATACATTACTTTATATACTTCATATTGCCCATATTTACGAACCAAATATTAAAGTTTAGGCCTAGGGAAAATCTTTTGTCAAAATAGGCTCGTCTTTTTTATGATGGTAGCAGTTAGCGCAGTTTCACTCAGAAAGATGCAGTAAAATACTGTTGCGCGGCGGAGAGAGAACAGACTCTGGCAGTTATGCCAGTTTTTCAGATGAAACTATATTCATTCTAAAAAGATCTTTTTATGGGTGATTTTTCTCCAAGAAAAAAAGGTGTTTGGAATGGCCTGCAAAGTAAAATTAAGCTATAATTTGTTTCCGAAAATTGGGTTCTTCTAACCGCCCCTACTGGGTTTTACATTTTATGTAATTCGCGAAACTTCAGAAGGCTGTGCACAGGTGTAAAGAGAAAGTTACGAGAGGAAATTCACAAATTTTGCTTATATAATTTTCCGTCTTATCTTAGAATTATCTGAACACGTGTAAAGACAATAGTTTTAGGATATTACGATATAAACTCGATAATTTGTTTATTCCTGGAAGAAACCCTATAATCTTGGTCCTTTTCTGAAAAACAGTAATATTTTTCCTAGTATTAGTATTGCCTCTTTTAGATTTATCATTTGCCAGACGTAAATATGTCAGTCTGTTGAAATGCCATCAATCAAATGACTACATATGTACAGTGTAATTCGTTTGTGGAAAAGTTTATTTTCTTGCTATCATTTACATGCTCAGTCTACAGCGTTGATTGGTTGATGCCCTTCTGCATGAATATAACATGAGAGACTTGTAAACTTGACTGTTGATTTGAAAGTAAATTGGTAGGATTTTGATAGTTTCTTTAGACAGTGCCATTATTACGAGGAAACAATGCTATTTGCCATCATCATAATATTGTGCTGTATCACCATCCACCCTGTCCTTTTTGATGAGATGAAGCTATTTAAATTTTAACAGCCAATTACGTTGTCTACTGTGTCTACTGTTGCGTGCATAATATCCCTTTCATATGTCTTAATCCATCTATTACTTGACTTGCCCCATTTTACAGACAATATAACGCCTACGTATTAACGCTCAATGGTTTTGTATGAATACACCCCAAATATTGTACATTGTTAAGCCTAAACTTGCAATCTCATTTTTTTTACACGTTTCAAACTTCGCTTGAATTACGCCATCCATTTCCTTATGAAACTACAAGTTTTTAGAACTGCTAACAATTCCATCGGCTATGTTGGATGGTTAAAATGGGAAAGTTTAGGGCATTGTCAGACAATAAATTATTCCCTTTTTTTGTCTGTCAACTGACCTCCATACTAAATGCCAGTTTGGTTTCCAGTTTCCACCCAAAAATCATATTACGCTACGGTACATGCAAAAAACTCTTATGGTTTATAGGCCGACATACCTTAAGAAATTCATTTGACATGGAAAGGGCAGCTGTAAAACTTAAACTTTTCACTAGCCTATACTCGCGATCGATTTCTGATTGGTTAAAGGGATTAGGCGGTTAATTAATTTGGGTGTTTTTATTTCCTAATTTTTTATTCATTTTACAGGAGCTTTTTTAATTTTTTTTTCGTAGAATGGTTTCAGATAGGATTAATCCCTTTTGTATAGTCTCCTTTTAAGCGTTGACATCCTCGTGGCTAAACTGAAAAATAACTTTTTTTATAAAAGTTATTCATTTGACGTAAAAGTGTCGATAATACGCCATCCTGGATGGAATAAGCTTCACTTTTGATAAATAGCCTTGGTCATAATTCATTACAACATTTTTTATTCATAAGTTCACAAGTGGCTCGTAGGAAGCCTTGTGTGTAGAATATTAAGGCATTTTTTGGTAATTATAAAATGCTTTGATGCTTTGATGATACACTGCGTGTGTCTCCACAATGTTAAAATATTGAAGCTTTTCATTGTTGCTCTTTTCCCACTTTTACATACTGGGCAGCCAAAGAAATGCCCAACTGGAAAAATAACTTGGTGATTGTCCAAGCTAATTCAGGCTTTCATGGAGCTTCACTTGTGTCGCACCCACACGATTTAAAACGGCAAAAATTGTTGCCTGACGTGTCACGAAAAGGAATATTAAAAGAGAGAAACCAACAAAATGAAATATCGGTCGGTTCTCAAGCAAAGTATTGAGTTTCTCTTATATTTTTTTGGCGGTTGTGTAAAATAAAATACCAGAACCAGATAATTATTCCCTCCTCTGGAGCTATCATTATGCAACAGCTCAGTAATAATAAGTTATTTTTATAATACGAAAAAATATAATGCACCATGAAACTGATAACGTCCTATAGCGTCGGACACATGCGGTGAATTATCTTGTTTCAAGTCACTGCGTCGCGTCATTGTCAGCCTAATCTCATTTCCAATTTTTTATTTTCTAAAGTAAAATTATACCAGAATTAGGCTCTATAGTAATACAGTTTGGAGTTATCATAGCAATGATGGCAAATTCAAGTAGAATTCCTACTGTTCTTCCAACAAATTAACGATATTTGTATAAAGTTAGAACATCATTGTGGCATGCGCCTTGTGTGAATAATCACAAGAAAAAATTAGTTCAGCCTTCACCATGACGAAAAGATTAGAACATGAGAAAATTTCAAATTTAATGGGAGTTAAAAAAGCGGTTGCTCATCTAATCGCTAGTTACAGAATCCTTTATTTTCACTGAAATTAGAAAACACCCTGTGTTCAGCAGGAGGTTGGAGTGAACTAGACATGTACAATATTATACCTTAGTTTAATCTCATTTTATTCCTTGTCTTCTACACTCCATAACTCTAGGAGGTTGGAGTGAACTAGACATGTACAATATTATACCTTAGTTTAATCTCGTTTTATTCCTTGTCTTCTACACTCCATAACTCCCGTTTGAACTTAGTCAGGGGAAACTTTTCAAGTACAGTTGTATTTTTCAGCAGGGCTGATCAAATTGGAGAACAAAATATGTTAATCTTTTGAATAACTTAGGCTCAACACCATCAACAAACGCAACGACAGTTCAATAAATAATCACGGCTTTAAAGAAACATAATACGGATTTAATATGGACACATCTTCCCTCGCCATAGCATTCGGGTATATTTGGAATCTGGATGTTTAGGGAAAGATGCTTAGCTTTGCCTTTCCGAGACACGTTTGTGGAATTAGCAGAGAACACAGTGTGACTACTGGTCTACTCTAGAGTTAGTCGATGATCTTGAGTAGTTTTTGGTAGTTTATGTAGTATCATTTTCATATAGATATACTCCATCCTCCATTTCACTCTTAATACTTTCCCTACTGACTAAAACACTTTACAATTATTATTATTCGTTCTGGTATCATCTCCAACGACTCCAACATCCGATTTGGTCTGAGGCTGAGCAGCATGTTGCAAGATAAAATTCTAAGGCTGTAGTACACTCTAGTTGAATTATTTTTAGTGAAAACTTTTCAAAGCAATAACGGAGAAGAATGACGGGAAAAGTAGGAACAGCGGCTGTTGATGGCAGCCAAAAATGTATACTTTTCTGCTTTATTTCATTTATCTTTCGGATTTTTTTCAGTTGTTGCAAGTATCTAAGTTTTAAGGCTCATCCGCAGTAGAGTAGAATTGATAAAGAAGGTTTTGGCTGGTGGTGGCAACAGGGCGGATTCTAAGTCAAAAAATATATATTTGTTATCATGGTATCACAACACTTGCATTCTCATTAGTCCCAGATAGTTTACAACTTTGGAGATATTTAGGATTTTGGAGCGTTTGCTGATTTGAATTTCATGCGCGCTCTGGCTCAGCAACGGAATCATGAGGCTCTTTCTACATTTACTTTTAATCGGGGCATTTACGTCATTTATTTCCTTTTAGGATAGGAAGCTCGTAGAAATGTTCTATGAGGAGGTTGCTTTATGAGCAATCTACTAATTTCTTTGGAATATCTATACTCGTAATCTTAATCAAGTTGGTATTAATGCATATCTCTAGACACACACGCGTGTTGCACACGTTCTTCTGAGTTTCCTGATTTTCCCTTGTAGACAAAAGTTGGGAAGAGTATTGCTTACAAACATTTTATTTTGAGTACACTTTGATGGAAACCCTAGACACCACAAAAAGCAGTGCCTAGGAGAGAAAGAGAGAGGGAAAAGTGAACCACTTACATCATGACGATGTTGATAATCATCATCATCCCCTCCATCACTTTCCTCTAAAGCTGTACGCAACTCTATAAAGCTTACTACATTGTTGATAGTTTCGTTTAGAAGAGGGTTTAGTTAGGCTTAATTATCATGACCAACTTCACCAACGAGTATGATAGGGAAACGGGAAGGAACGCAATAAATGTGTTACTTTTAGTTTGGCTTGAAAATACTCCGAGAATTAGTAATTTGGGATGGATGGCTGATAGCTTGTTGCTGGAGATGATGTGATCTGAAAGCAACGTTTGGTATCAATGGCGCTACATAAATTCTGATGGATAACGGAATGACGGTAATGGTTGTGGCAGCGGTGGTGATACCAGATAGGGAATAGTTTATATCAAAATCCAAAACGGAGTAAGTGTATAACCTTATAAGCTTGGAGAAGATGATGATGATGATGCGCATTTATCTGTTCCCTTCCGGTATTGATCATAATGAAAAAGGAAGATCTTTGCCTGGTTGCATTCCTCCCAATCTGGGGGAAACGAATAAAGTTTCGGAGGCAAGTGTCTCTATAGGTATATAGGATAGCGGCATCCTTGATACGGAAATGATGTCGTGGTTTGAATTGAATTACTACTCGGGAACAAAAACGACAACGTAGGGAGTGAATGCTCTTTTTTAGGTGGAATGAGTAGAGACGAGATAGATTATGACCACACTTGTGCATTAAACTGTCAGTCTGAAACGAGACTAATTTTAAAGGTTACACTTGCTGCCCAACTCATATAAAACGTTCTTTTGAAAATGAAGCCTACTCTTACCAAGTTGGAATGAGTCTCCATTCCATTTCCGGAGGAGAGTTATAAAACGCTTGTGGACTACAGGATATTACGCATATATATTATACCCATATAATTTTTAATGGACAATCTGGCGAACCTGTTACTCTCTTTGGGATACGATGACACTCACATTTCTATGTCTCTTTCACATTTTCTCCTCCAGAAATATGCTGCCAGGAGGCTAAATAAAATTTTTAATATTCACAATAAACTACCAGTATAAATGTGGAATATTGCCAATTTTTTTAACTAATTTTTTTACAGTATAGTTAATTTGTATTAAAAGCTTTGCAATCAAGCTAATAAATTTTATTAAAATGTATAATTCTTGGCAGTGTATCTACTAATCTAAGAATCGAATTAAGTATATAAAAAATCACATTGATCCATTCTGTAATGAGTAAATGAGTTATGAAGAAAGTTTTTGAACTTTCATCTACATTCAGGAAAGAATGGCACGTCGGGGCTCAAAGCTTCCGAAAAAGAAAACCACACAAAAGTCTAGAATTACTTTTGAGCAGCGCTTCCCCTCTCTCCTTAAAAACTACATCTTACTCTCTCTTTCCCTAGCTGAATATAATCACATTACTGCTTTGTGTAAACTAAAATAAATAACAAGACAAAAACGCAATACATAACTGGAGATGACAGGATGAAGCATGCAATAAAAAATATTTCAAGTTGGGTAGAATACGAGTGGGTAGGCAGGTGCCAACAGTTGTCCCCGTTGGAAGTTTCAATTACATTAAGAGGCACAATGGGTATTTTTCATCGGATCAGAGCAACTTTGTCTTGAAATTTTATTAAAAGCTTTCTTTTTCTTCACTTTTTTCCTCTTGACTTTCTCTCCAATCTCTTGTGTTAACTGCGCGAGAGTTTACCAATGTAGTTGCACTAAAGCTTTGAAGGTTTGAAGCTTGGAAGCTTTGGCACTAAAACAACATGACTGTCTTTGTCTAATGCCGCTATGTACCAATGTGAAAAATCGTAATTGCTCCTTTCCCTTATACCTAATACGATATCGCCCACACAGCCAACTCCAGCCTCTCTAGACTTTATTAAACTTAGGCTTATTATATGAGCTTAAGGGCTCCCAGATGTATACAAGCTTGGTTGTTTTTTCTAATCATCTCAAGCGCAATCTCGTTTCTTTTTTTTCGCTCCGTGGAATATTTTTCTTCTGGCTAAATTGCTCTATTCATTAAGGCAATTTACGTTGGTGAGGCATGCAACAACTAGCTAGTTTTTTCAACTGTTGACTACCACACTAGAGACTAACTGTAGGACAATTTAAAGACACTCCTAAATAATGGTTTGGGTAAATAAAACGTCTTTTTTCTTTCACTGTAATCTAGGCTCATTGCTTTAGTTTAAGTCCGCAATTAAAAAAAATATTCGGATGCGCTGTAGAATGAATGTGAGATAGGTGTCCATCTCACTTCGAAAGATTACAATTTATAGTTGAAGTAAAATGGTAGTTTTACTTTTTTAGGGGCATCCTTGAAGTATATTTTAATGCTGATCCCTAGCAGTGAAACTTAAAACTTAATGGTAATAGCTTAGTCAAAAATGTTGAGTACGTTTACTTTAATGGTGCCCCGTGAGTTTGATTAGGAAAACCTGCATTACGCCGTTAAAAAAATGCTCGTGTATGATTTGTGCTTTCCACTCAAGCAATACAAAGCCAAAGCGGCATCACCAAAAAACTAACTCATGTATTCGCATTCCGTTGAAGTACTGAAACAGCTGTGAATGTGATCAATTTTATTATTTTTTTTTTGGAAACAAAATGGGAAATTCGATTGGCTATTCAGGCTATTGTAATTGTATCTGGTGTAAGTTAAGATTGGTCTAGCTGAATTCATTTATATTTTTAGATTTCCTCCCCTTCTGTTTCTCTGATTGATAGGACAAGTTCAAGATTCAAGGCTATTTAGCGAGTGCCATTAAGTCTCTAATATTTTTTTCATTTGATGTTGAAGGTTACCTGCACGACTCTCCAACTAACACGAGGGATAGGGAGAGAGCCAATTCGTGTTCCCCCGTTTCCATCCAAGATGAGACATCAAACGTGACAAATATGGATGGCCAAGATGGACAGGTCAGTAATGGAGCTAATCAAGTTTCTCCTACTGCTGGGAATAGTAGTAGTAGTACTAATAGCGGTCACAGTCATCCAACATCAGTGATTAGGAGCACGTCAAGATCTTCTCGCTACTACCACGCACATTGTCTACCTCCACCGAAAAAGAGGGAATTGTATAGGCCCTACTGCCTCCCAGAGTCTATTGTAGCTGTACAACAGGAAAAGCTACGGTTACAGTCTATGTGCTCTTCTCTGTTTGAGAGGAAACCTGAAGATCTTACGACTGCCCATGCTATCCTTGACTTGTCCACTTCATCACCGTTGCTGCCTCCACCACCACCATCCAACACTGTCGTATTACCACCAGTTCCACCTTTGACCCCAGCATCTACTTCATCCGCTACTGTAGTGATTGGCTCCGCTTCATCGGCAGCTCACCCTCCTCCTTTGATAAATGCACCTAGATTATCCATACATCATCAACAACAGGAGCAGGAAATTAGCGGAACAAATTCGTCGTCACAGGGACAAGAGCATTTTTCAAGCTTTCAGCAACAATCAGTTCAATCCAATACTACATCTCATCATCACCCATTGTCCACATTGAATACGAATGCAAACGCAGCCACTTCAGGAAAAGAGAGTCAGCACAATGGACCCTCCAATCCGAAAAGACCTAGACAGCAAAAGAACAAAGGGTCTGGCTTGAGTGATAACACCGGAAGAAAAAGAGCAGATTATGTGCCACCTGTAAATGTTCCAGTTCCGCCTGTCAGCGCCAGTAACAGCACCGCTGCGTCTCTACCATCTCCAGCAGCCAACGCGGCGACACCAGCAAAGAGCCCCGCTGTTCCGACCTCATCCAGCACTACCACCATAGCATATACCTATGAAGCATTTTTCGTGAGTGATGGGCGCTCTAAGCGTAAGCTCTCTAACAACAGCAGCAACAACTCCAACACAAATACTACCTCTAGCTCTCCAAAAGAGAATTTGTCTGATCCCGGGGACTCTGATTCATCTGGACATAATACCACTCCTAAAACCAGGTACTCTTGCAGCGAATGTGGCAAGAACTACGCCACCTCATCAAACTTATCCAGACACAAGCAAACACACCGAAGCCTAGACTCTCAAGCGGCTAAACGTTGTCCTACCTGTGGGAAAGCATACGTCTCTATGCCTGCCTTGGCAATGCACATTCTCACCCATAACCTCCATCACAAATGCGACATTTGCGGGAAGGCGTTTTCCCGTCCATGGCTTTTACAAGGGCACATGAGGTCACACACCGGAGAGAAACCTTATGGCTGCGCGCACTGTGGCAAAGCATTCGCCGACCGTTCGAATCTCCGCGCCCACATGCAGACTCACTCTTCGAATAAAAATTACACATGCAAAAGATGTAACAAGTCATTTGCACTCAAGTCCTATTTGAATAAACATTATGACTCGGCTTGCTTCAAAGATGGAACAGCGTCTGACGGCGAGTCTGAGCTGATACTTGGCCTCGAAAGGGATTCGGATGATGAGCACGAGCACCATGACTTTAATGTTGATGACGATACAAGTCGTTCCAGCAGCATAGAATCGGGCTCTACCCGTCATCGCCATAACAGTAATAACAACAGTGACAAAAGCAATAACAGCATACAGCATCACAGTCATCATCGCCATCGTAGTGATTCTCCACTAACAGTCAGTGCTAATGATAGCAAACATAGCAGCGCGAGTCGAGAAGAGCTGACCATTAATAGCGGTGGTGGTGTAACAGCAGGAATCTTCAGCTCCTCTTTGTCATTAATCGGTAGCAACAGCAGTACCTCTGTAAGCGACAACTACAGTGAAAGCACGGGTGGAAATGACTCCAACAACAGTCACAATTCTACTAATGGCCTTCTGGCTCCCGAGCCCTCCGACGAAGTCATTGTGGAAGTGGCAACAACAAGTTGAACAAAAGTCATCCCAAAAGAAATGCAATAAAAAAAAAGGGAAAGCTTTTATTATATAAGATGAAGTTACCATTACATTGTTATACCACCACTTCAACTATGATTACATGCGGTTCAGTCCAAAACAAAATACACAAAAGTTATGCGTACTTTGTACTCGTAATGATGATAAGAAGAGAAACAATTTTAAAATGTTATTTAGTAAACTAGCACGCAAAACAAGCTAAAGTCTCGTAGTCTTTTTTAAAACACACAGAGTATACAGTTTTGAGTAATTTACAGTATGTAATTTTTAATTCATTTATTTACCGGTTATGAAGCATGTATTGTTTACAAAAAGAAATAATAATTCGTTTGAAAACTGAAGAAAAATAGCTGGAAACACTCTGACATCACTACAGCAGAAACATGTAGCATACACATCTTCATTTCATTTTTCGTCAATCTTGTTCAATAAAAGTGGAGATTGAAGCGCGCGGGAAAACAAGCATTTTTTCAAATCATCTATACATTCCTACCCAACAGCAGTTGATGCGCAAGCAATGTAAACAACACGTTTGAATTCTGCATATTTCCGGGAAGTTCAAGCCATACATCATACCATCATCAATTATGTATCATGGCATGAAAAGCAGATCATCATATTGTCAAAAAATATACTGCATGGACTGGAAAAAAACATCAATACATCCTTATTCGTTGCTACTCTGGAGAAAGTTCTAACCCGCATTTTCATCCTTTTTTAACTGCAAAAAAGTGCTGAGCATGTCAACAACTCTTAAGAAATAAACAAATTATTATCCTCAAGTATTTCTGAGGAGGGAAGCAAATGGAAAGGTGAATGTTCATTTCGTTACATCCTGCATTTACACTAAAGTTTTGAAGGAAGCTGGGAAAGAAGGGAAAGGAAGAACTCTTTTATTGTGTTGAAGTACTTCTTTGGTGGAAAATAATATTTTCTAGTTTTCCTGGTCAAGCGAGCAACAGTCTGAAAAGTAACTTTCTTTTTCCACCTCTTTTCTGTACGGATTGTTGTTGTCATCTTCTCCTTCTTCATAAAAAAGGCAACATGTATTATTCGGACAGCGAGGGGAGAAGATGTGCAAGTGTGCTACTGATGGAATTCCTAGAAGAAGTATAAAATGAAGGGCAAGACAGTGCACCAGAGGCGTCCTGTTTTTTCTCCATTTCTTTGGAGAAAATTCGCTCTATCCTTTAGCAAACTTTATGATGACGGGAAGGTCCGTTTAACTCCACAGCTTCTAGAGTTTGGAGCTGCAGCTGGTGTTCCAACTGTATGCCCGGGCTCACTTTGCCGAACAAAAAATCTTACATCAGATAACAGAAAGATATTTTTTCTAGGGAAGAAATGCCCATCGACGAAAAAAAACTGGTTGTGGCAATATAAAACTCTGAAAGATACGATCCCATCCATTATTCTCACGATTTGGTGGAGAGTATGGGCAGGAAAAAATAAGAAAGTTCGGTAAACGTGTGCGTTTTTTACCATTACCTTCTCAGAACAATATTACTTTTCTATGGAAAAAACACTCTCCGTATTTACCTCTCGCGTAGGAAATATTTTTTTTCTATAGTGAAATCCTCTCGAGTGTAGAAGATATGGAAAAAATGGGAGGCGGAAAGTGCAGAGAACTGTCGACATGTAGCGTCTTTTACAAGAACGGCATCCTTCACCGATTTTCTACTCCTTTTGCCCGTTTCTTGTTTCCCCCTTGCTACATTTGATGTGTGTGACCAAGAAAGGGATTGTTGTTGGACATTACAAAGGAGAAAGTAAGGAGAGAGTTTTCAGCTCTATTGGATCAAGAAGAATCAAGATCAAGATTCACGACGGTGCTCTAGACAGACAGAACAGTCAACTACTTCTGATATCCGTTGGGGCCTTGAAGCTGAAAATCTTTTTTTTTCTCTCGGAGTGTAGAAAAAAAAGAATAATCCAAATTTCTTTGCAGACTACCCAAGAGTTTACAACATTATTCCTATTGCTTCATCTACGAGGGAGGAAGTGAATCAAAGAAAATCGTCCGTTTTTTCATCAAAGGTGATCTTTGAATCTTTGATTCTTTATCCATTTTTACAATCTATTTTACTTTTCTCCTGCTTTTTGTGCATGATCTAATATTTTGATAGGATTTTCACTGAAACGCTTACTGTAGCTTAGAAAAAAAAGTTTTCACTAGGGTAGAAAAAGGTCAGAGATTTCTTTAAGCAATTGCAAAAAGATTTTTAAAAGATTACGGTTCATCTGAAACAATAGGATTTCGTCCAGGCTTATAGACTTGCCAAAAGAAATAATCTCGTAACAAGGTTAAATGATCAAATCGAGATGAATGCTTTTAGTAAAAATATTACAACACGCCTAGTTTCCTCCTACACTCCCCTCACAAAAAATATAAACATAATGTGTTGGTATGAGAGAAAATTCCTGGAGTATTCATGGGCCAAAAAACTGGAAAAATGTTTTCCCATGAAGTTCACGCAAATATGCAAAGAGGTATTAGAAAAATTCCTCGGGCTATTTTATTTTGAGCTGTGTGCATTCCAGATTCCTATTATCCTTTCCACTTCACCTCACCACAACTCTTCCAGACACATTCCACTCCAAATAAGCTTACGCTATCGGGTTAGACTGATGCGTGACTCTTGTTTGGTTTGTCGAGATATATGACGATTCTATGTAAATCTTTATGCATGCTTGATCCTAGTACTTCCTATACACTGGCTTACACAAAGAAAATGAAGTGGAATGTCATTCCTCCTATATGTATTACGCCCGTTTAAGTTCTAAAATTGACGAGTTCATATCCCCTACCAAATAAGTTTTGATCGGGTCACATTTCTACAGAAGCATAGGAGCTTTATTTCCTCCAAGTGTTACAAAATCTGGGCTAGCTTTCCCACTAGAAAACAGTTATGATCGTAAGAAACAAAAACTTTTCCCCCTGTGGACATCATACTACCCTTAGCATATTTTTTTAAATTTTCCCGCAGAAAATAGGGAAAACTGTATGCATCTTTTGAAAAAGGTGTCATTATTCTCCCAGAAAACACAATTTCCACTCAACATATGGAATGGATATGAGAAACTTCCTACGACATACACAGAATGCACGAAAAAAACTTTACGGTAACAACTAACAAGCTGTGTGTATCCAAATATTCCAAATTCTAAGGTGTGTACCACTTGCGCATTTTTTTACTTTAGCAATGTTTGAGGTATACAACTTTTGGTTATTTCCTAGCATTCTAGTGTCCTTCTTATCCAAGGAGAAAAGTTTTTTCTGGAGGAAATTGGAAACAGAGGGTGAGGGAAAATATTTCTAAAGAGTGTCCAAAAAAACTGAGAAAATATGCAGGCTAGAAACTAGAAGGTGAATGCAAGAAATGTATTAATATGGATCCAACAAAATCTTCAATGAGAAAACTTTAACCATTCGGCTTAAGCATGGAGAGATTTTTTGATGGATTTTTTTTTCTAAAGAATAACGCGTATGCTAGGTTTAGCCTAACAATTTCAAAATTAAAGCACTTTTTTATGTGGTTGTAAGGATGGTCTGTCTTTTACGAGTACTTTTATTCGCTAAATTGCAGTTTCACTTGTCAGATATTGATCTAGATAAAATACACCTTTTACATTTTAGCGTTCCAGAAATAATTGTTCGTCTTTGTTTATCCTTATGGTTCTTAATGTAAAGGAATGTTAAAAGTGCATTTCAAATTTCAAGCATGCAGGAACCTAAAATATCGATACTAATGATTTTCCCAATTTATAAGGAAATATTATGGTCTATTGGTAAACCCATTTGATATCCAAAGCATAAGGAAAGTCATTAAGAAGTATAGACCTTATGAGTCCAAAGTATTAAGAAATCGTTAGGAGGGGAAAGTGAAGAAAGGTAGTATTCTTCTGAAAAGGAATGAATTCAAGATGCTGAAACTGCATAAAAAATTTAAAATGTGAGGGGAGAGCTCATTGAGTTAGATAATAGGGATAACTTGAATGTACCATAAAACTGAAAATGTCGCTAAGAGCCTAAGCCTATTTAAAAAACTTGCCTATGAATAAACCTCTCGATACAGATATTTCAATTGGTTTTCAGAATTAAGGATCAAGGTAAAGTGGAACTTGGAACTATAACCGAGTAAAAACTTCCTAAGAAGGAAATCTGAAGATATTCTAAGAGTTCTACGAGCTCAACTTTCCATCCTCTTTCATTCGCTTTTGGGAGAACAAAAGGAGACGGAATGAAAGTTGGAGGATAAGTCAAGTTTCTTTCTGAGCCCAGTCTTTCCTACCCTTAATCAGTGTCACAGGAAAAAGCAAACTTTGTTGGTCGTTATATTGGTCTGAGCAGCACGTAATTTTTGTATGGTACCATGGTACTTGCTACGGTGCAGCCAAATAAATTAGATTAAACGGAATATTCTTGATCATGAAGACTCAGAAAAAATTGGCTTGATCTATCCACTACTTTTTATTTTTCTTGGTTATTGTCGATATTGTAACATTACCAAAGTTAAGCAAATACCTGTAGAGGTTACTACAATCTTGGGAAAGTTTCACTAGAATAATAAAACAACAACTGTTCTTTAGCGTTGCCCACTTGAGTAAACGAATATTCTGAATGGTTTTCTGTAGAAACAAGTTCTAAAAAGAGCAACAGTGTTTACTTGAGAAAGAAAAGTCTTAAGTCTACATCTCGCTATTAATGTACCAATATAGGTTTTAGGGAGTTAAGACATTGTTCAGATTGTACACACACCAGATGCATTCATTCACGGTTGAATGGCTCGCATCATATAAGTCTTATAAGAGTCAAGAGCTAACTCAGTTTAGAAAGTGTACAACCTGTCCAACTTTCCCTACGTTTGCTTTCTTCTTTTGGCTCATTGAGAAAATGTTCCTATTTAGGTATATGTACACTTTCTATGAAGCATATTGGTAAAGGTGGAAAATTTTTGGATTTTAGTATAAATCTTGGTAGAATGGTTGAATTCTCATTGTAACTTTGTGCGGTTTTCGCTTCGAGATTTTGGGTAAAGAATGAATCTTTTCCAGGCACTTCTATTCTCTTTTATTTCGGGGTTGATGGCATGCAGGAGTAGTGGAGTAGCAAGGGGAGAATAGATGAGCTTACACAAACCATTATGCCACAAGTTACTTCTTGACTATATAGGTAAATAAGCGAGTTCTACTTTGCAAACTATCTTGAAAGAATAAAAGGTTCTTGTACTTCTTGTGTCATGTCATATACTGTATACGTTATAGAAATTTTACAAGCTTATAAAGAATAGACAAGTTTTTGTAGACAGTAGAGAATAAGGAG
>JAANSQ010000841.1:0-18679 GCA_036850885.1 Lepidocyrtinus dapeste | reverse complement strand
TCTTTCTCTCCTTTCATTTTTCCATGCTGGTTGTTTTTTTAGCTGAAGGGTTATCTTCCTTATATGGCTCGATTATTACCGAATGAATGGTCTACCTGAGAAAATTAATCCTGTTACACGTACAATTCCTTTTTTCTTTCGTAATGCCAACAGAGTAGGTAAAAAAAGTTTAATCTAGGTACTTAGAGTGGGCACACACCCATACAAACGCCTACACACATTAGCCATCCCCTCCTCCTTAATAATTTTTTTGCGTGACTGTCCATAAAAAGTAAAAGTACGATGAGGCAAGATAAAATTAAAAATAGCTCTAAGGTAGAAATGGATGAGCAAAGAAAGAACAGTAAATGATTCAAGGACATTTATAGTGGGGGTCCTTCCTTGGTAAAATTACTAACATTCCACTCATGCTGGTTTCTCATGAGCGATTCCTACCGTCAAAAAACGATAAAAGAGAAGGAGGTGAAGAAAACATGGAACGGTTATAATGATTCATCATCATCTCAACGAAATAAAAGAATTTTACGAGCGTAAACCATTCCAAGGACTGTAATCATTCTAAGGGTAATGGGTACAGTATCATCTACACCTTCGCCATATCCTCCAACATCAAAATTCACGAGGCTTAGATTCTTTTTATTTGTTTCTTTTCCACTTTTTTTCGCAAATGCAATTTTTTCTTTATGTTCGTATGCATTCTGGTTATGTTTTGAGGGACGCACAAAAAGAAAAAGGATTTTCCAGCCGGGAAAGATTTGTATGCCTGGGAGAAATTACAATGCTGGATTTTTTGTAGTGAATGCGTGCAATGTATGCATGGCCTTATGAACTTTAGGCTAGGATGGAGGGAGGAAAGAGGATATACGCTTTTCTTCTACGCTTCTTTACCATTTTTTTCAAGATGCGAAATACTATTCTATTTCAACATTTTCAGCTATTTTATTCGAAGTTCGTTGAGAAGGGAAGTGAACAAGCGAAGCGGGAGAAGTGAAGATATGGATAGTTCTCTCGTGATGAAGATATGGGGAAACCAATCCTCTCTCTCTGCATAGCCTCTTCTTTTATATTCTTTCGGAAAAGAACAAAAAGACGCAGTCAGGTGTGACATTGTATAGATGAGTGGGACAGTTCTTTGGGGAATTATTGTATCGGAGGATGTCCTCAGATTGAAATAAATGTAGGCATATGCACTAAAACCAGTTTCGTACGTTGGCTGTAAACCCATTTGTGTAGGTAGTTTGAAAATGCTGAATGATACAATAGAAAGAAAAGACCATGCTTTAGAATATAGATTGTTTTAAATCCACAGAGAGTAGAGTTCAAGACGCTGATCCCACCGAAAAATATAGCAATAGCTTAAGGTACTTGATACTTCACTACTGTCCGTTCGCCAGAAAACTAGAAAAGTTGGAAATTTGAAGGCTACCGAATGAAATGTGATTGAATGCTGATGGGCTCCAGAAGTCCAGAAGCAAACATCTTTTACATTGGTTTAACTTTGAATCTGGGATGATTTACCTTTGAGTGTTTTCAAATTAAATAAAATTATATTTTCGGTTCACGGTTGAAGTTTAAATCATTTGGAAAAAACTACAGTCAAACAAATGTATTTTTTTCTGTTTATGCTCAATTCTCCCTTTAAATCAATTCTCCAGTGAAAACGACCTTCACTCTGACTAGTCTAACTCAACTGATCTTGCTCAAGCTCGTTCCAAAGCCTAAAGCTTAGAATAATATAAATACCCTCCGAATTCCGATATTTCAGAATGACCCCATGTTGGCCATAGAATCCAAGAGAAAGGAACATTATCACAGAGTTATTTTTAATGGGTACACAGCAGGATTGCATTCATTTGTGAGTTTCCATTCCTATAGAGTTGTTACTTATTATTGGTAAATGTCCAAACAAAACAAAGTTGCAAAGAGTTTCAGCGTCACACTCCACTGCTTTGTATTGGATGTGATTCATTTGATGGAAGTTAAAAAAAGTGTAAGCCTCCACTTAACAAAGTTATGTCGAATCAAGCCGAGCTTGATTTTCTACCAGAGGAGTAGCAAATAGCCCTCACTTTAGATCTCTTTTGTGAGAGCTTTAGATCTGTAGGCTCTGTCAAAAACATTACCAAACTAACCCAATAATCCTGGCGAAACTATGTGTTTCATTTTATTATTAGGAGACCTCTACTCCCCTAAAAAATAATATATCATCTAGACTATAATCATAACAAAAATACCATAAGTGTTCCGTCCTCTCAACGGCTCATTGTGAACACCACAAAAATCCTGCAGTGGTATGGTGGTACCCATACTGGAGAAAACATGCTTTATGTTCATATTTATTCTTCGTATTATATTAAAGTCAGAAAAATGCCTTAGAAGTATTTGCACTTGACTATAGATTTAAGTGACAGGACGACATAAATGCTGTACGAAATACAATTTATCCTTGTATTCCAAAATCCAAAGGATGTCCCAACTCACAACTTCTCCAAAAAGTAATTCCGCAATTCATCTAGAAAAAACATTTTTAGTCCATTTACAATACATAAAAAAAACTTCGGCAAAACCCCAAATATCAAAGAGCAATCTTGCAAGAAGAGAAACAATGAAACGTGAAAGGCAAACGAAAATGATCATGATGAAATGAATGCTGTTGCGTAATTTTAAGAGTAACTCACAATCAGCTCAGCAAATAAGACTTGTCTTGTGCTGGTTCATTTTATAATTAGTAATTCGAGGATACTGCGAACAACATGTCTCAAAGGAAGGATGGAACTCATGGAACTCCATCTATAGAAAGCTCCAAGTCAAATCCCACATTGGCATCTGGGAAACTTTTCTAAAGCAGTGTTCGCATGAACTGTACTCGCAATATAGTCCATTCACTAACTTGCTACTAGTCAGCATGTGCCATTCCTACTAGGGTATTTTCTTCTGCGAAAAGTTTTTTCTGGACGGGGTAGGATAGCCAAGAACCACTAGAGAAATAAATGTGTAGGATTGGTTTGACTTTTGTATTCTCTATTTTTGTATTACGCTAATAATAACATTGTGAATGGTTAACAAACCATTATCTCTGCCAAATATTAGTTCACCCCGGTTTAATATATGTAATAATGTCTAGGATTTGCTTAATATCCCCGAGAAGTCCAAACTTTTTATGTAGTCACATTGTCTTCCTTTCCCTCAGCTGGTACAATCTGCAATAGATCATTTTCAAGAGAGATGGCAAATCTTCCCATTTTGGAATGAAGAAAGAATCCATATAAATTATGCTTTGCTACTGCCCAGTTTGCTTGTTAAGGGACTACAGGCGTATTCCTTCCTTTTATAGAAATTACAGTGGTGGGATGAAAATAGCCTTACTTTTAGCATAAAAAGACAGTTTCGGGAATCTTGGATTGTAAAGCTGTACATGAACTGGCTAGACTTTGGAATTTGGAACGAAACTTTTTCAAGAAACCTGTCCTCCTTATTTCTCTTTTTGCTGACAGGGAGCTTCGCTAAGAAGCTTATATTTTAAATATAAAATTTTCTAGGTTAGCTTAATCTAGAAAATGTTCTTCATTTTAAATAAAAATACTTTTTATAAATTTTTTTCAGCTGCAAGTCCCCAGACAGGAACAAAAGAAATATTCGTAGGATTCTGTAGTCTTGAATATGCTAAGTGTTTGAACATTTTAAACTAAACGAATGAAGGGTTTGCATTGTTCATTTGATTTCCAAGGAAGAAATATTTGGTTTTTTGCAAAAAAAAGAAGACATTTCACTTTACTCTTACATGGACTTGGTTGATTGTACCAAGTGTCGTTGCAAAAGTTCAAATGACCTTTAAAATTAAAATGACTCAAACTCATTTTTACTCAAGTCTCCCTGATGAAGGCAAAATCTCTAAAAATTCAGTACAAGTTTAAGCAAGTCTGTTTCCAGAAACTTCTGAATAAATATAAAATATGGGGAAAAAGGGATCTGGGAGACCCGTTGTGTTTTTATTTGATTTTCCCAACCAGAATTCCCACAGATTTCGTTAAAAATAAAGAAATTTTAGAACATTCTGTATTATAAAGTTTCTTGTTAACGCGTTCTGCACGTGGTGCAGTTTTGGTTTCTTTTCCTTAAAAAATAGCACTTTGTTTGCCTCAAAATCCAAACTTCAAAGAATGAGTTTACAAAGCAATATGAAAATGAGAAAGTATTTCCTGTTTGACACAAACAGAATGCTTTCGCGTATTATTATGTTGCCATTAAGATGCTCGAAAAGTGGAAGAGAATCTCATTGCGGAATACTTTATTCGGTGACTGACTAAAAGCCTTAGAACAGTACTTTGAACATTGCATCAATTTTTTAACTGAACATATTTATTCCTTTCAGACATGGTGGGAGATTTAAGCACTTTTACTACTTCACAGGATTTATGAAATGTTCCTACAATGGCTACAATATGCGATGGAGTGCTAGACACTATCGGAATTATTTGCCCAACCCGTCCCACATCAAATATATCTGAGTACATTTTGGATTGGTACGAATTTCATGACGATGTATTCTCATGGATTTATGTTTTATTTCCCAGAAAATATAAATTATCAGAGGGAGTACTTTTGATCTATATTCAAAGTGTTCACCTAGGTCGAAGCAAAAGTAAATCAAGCTGCGAGACAGACAACACAAGTGGGATTTTTTTTGCTTTTATCCCCTCAAGGACCGCCAGTGTGCACCTTGCTGTTTTACTTATTTCGGAACCATGTCATCAATACATAAAAATTTAGATGGTTTTGGTATCATAAAGCATGTAAAATAGGAAGAAGCTTAAGCATGAACGTGTAAACATCTAAATTATAAGGAGGATAATATTGTACTCCCCGTGAAGCATCATAAGTCCAGAGAAACTCACCACTACACCCAATGAAATAACACTTTGATTCACTCCTACCGTAAAATATTCATCGATCCTGCTTGAACCTGTGATGCGGGGCGACCAGCTATTATTACTATTACTTCTCTTAGCTTGTCAAACGAATACATTTTCTTCGAGCGAAGGCAAGACATTTAAAGGAAGATGTATGAATGCAATAGCGCGAATAAAATCATCCGCACTCTATCATCCAGTCACGTGGACATACTTTCACCTATAGAATGTTCATAAAGGCTTAAGAGTGTATCTTAAGGAACAAAGACTGCCTAGACTTTGGGAGCCATTCCTCATGAAAGTAACTGATATGAAGAGCTATACTGCAACTGCACAACTATTTCGTACCGCAGACCAACCTAGACTCTATGGTGGTTAAAGCTAGAATTCACACAGCTTGCCATGAAATTCATGCAGAATACTGACTTGAATGCGTTTGGCTTTCTAGAGTATATCAAAATGAAAGTGTAAATGTCCCGCTGCCCATAAAAAGTAAGCTCGAGTATAGTTATTCATTCAGTAAATACATCAGTGAAAATGAGAGTTGCTCACCAACACATAAAGAGTTCAAGGATATTCGTCATATTACAGCAGCATTTTCTCAATGCTTCGGGGAGAAAACAACAAGGAAAAAAGTGAAAGTTGACGGAATTCACAAAACTACAAATCTACCTATTTCTTGAGGTTTAAACAATGCTACAAAGTTTAAGGAAACGCTAGACAAGTATAGGAAGCGAAGGAAATATTCTGATGAAGAATACGAGATAAGTCTTTGTATTACAGGGCTAAAAACTACAGAAAATACCAAAGGCTTTTTGATGGTTTTGAAGGGTAGACTGGGAAGACAACAAGATACTTGTGATTTGTCGTATGAACTTTGTCTTCAAGATTTGAAATTAGAAAGGTCGAAACTTTTGTGTAGGAGAAGTCTTAAAAATGCTTTTGGGAAAAGAACGAATGTAACTTTTATTGTTGTGATATGCCAACTCTATAAACCCACAATGATTATGAATACATCTGGAAAATTTTAAGTCTATTGCTCATATTATTAGTACTTCCCGAAATAACTTTAATTTTGCAAGATACAACACACAAGTATCCTCCTAAACGTATCTGGAAGGGCATATTTATGTATCTCTTTAATGTGATCGGTATGATAAGGGAAGTCATTAGGAACGTATAAGTAAATACTACTCCATTTCGCCCAATTTGATTTACTTAGTTCCATTACATTAGTAGCAAATTTAACGTGAAAGGAAGGTTAAACAAGGGGAAAGTGTGTCGAAATAATGTGGTAACAACACTAACAACCCATGCCAATGCCAATATACTCGCGAAAATTTTCACTACGAAGGGATTATAAAACGCTAATGTCCTCTATTCTTCCTTTGTTGCTTTTCTCTTCACTTGATTCTATTATTTTTATTTTGGGCTTATTTTTCTCTAACTTATGGAGATATTATGGGATGTTTGAATCTTAAATGAAAATGGAGATACCAACAGCATACCGCAACCACATTCCACAAACAAAGCTTGGAAGAAGCGGGAACAACTCGACGAAACTAGGTTTTATACTTTTAATAAATCTTCTTACCTTTTACTTATTCCAGGGTTGTATGGTACGACCGGTACGGTAGGCTGTAAACAATAGAGTATTATTATGATAAGTTTTGTAGATTCCTTTAGAGATCACCTTATAGGGCTCTAATGAGATTAAAAAGTACAGCTATATTTTTTAGCTATAATTTTGCCAAAATATCTACATACATTTAATAAATTATTTTAATAGAAATATTCTGTTTTGAAGGCTTACCAATTTCTTTGGACATTTGTCCCCCACCTAAATTCCTTTTTATGATAAACACAAGCCTGAAGATAAGTGTAAGTGTAACGTGCAAAACTTTTGCAAATTTCGATACACAGTTTTGGGTCTATTTTGCACTGTTTGTTTAGAAGGTTATCTCTGTACCGCAAAAAGCAGACACATTCTTGTGAAAATATCGACTTTCTTGGAGGAAGAAATATACGCGGAAAGAAAGTGCAGTGTAATGTGAAACCAGAAATCTTTTTTTTTTTATTTCACATTCCTTCGAGAGTAGGTGAATTCAGTGCGGCAGAGCGTTTACCTTGAGAGCTCTAAGCTGACTGCTACGGTTAAAGTCTGTCTTGCGACTGACGAGAAATGCGAAAGAGAAAGTGGTGAAAGTTGCTTAATGTTGCTCAAGTCAGTGTGCTGACATGCTAAATGCAGTTTCTTCGTGAAGAGAGGCACACACACACACATTCACACGGGAAAATTATAGTAGAAGGAAATGCTCTTGTTGCTTTTAGCCATTAAATGTAAGGAAAAAAACTGCAAAGAGTCACGAGAAAGACTTTAGTAATCCTAGAGCGGTAGAGTTTTTCCAGAAAAAATTGGTGAGCTGAGCACGTATAATCTCAAGAATTTTTCCTATTTTTCGGTAGGGTCTATTTCCTTGCAGCCTTGCAAGGCACAAAGGTACAAATATTTTCATTCATTTCGTGCATCCATACAGAATCCAGAATCCAGAGCCGCACACGTACATTAACTCTGTGGATGAAAAATACTATAAATTTTTTTCCGTAGTGGTTTCAATGTTTTCACTTTGAATTTTTTTTTCAAGGTTAAAACATACTGAATGACATCACCGTCTAAAGGAAATTTTACATTTTTACCCTTTTAGCCCTTAAAACCGGGATTTGCCTCCTTTTATGAGCTGGCACATTTACAAAGGGTACTGGCGAAATTATGCATGCATGCGAAACTCTCTTTTCTCTCGGATCTAACCTTGGCTTTAAATATTATATCAACGAAAAGATCCTACATTTTAATCATACATGATACCATGTAATCACAGCAGTACTCCCAAAAAGCTAGTAAAACGTTCATGTTTCCAGAAAATACGGCAAGATCATTATATTCATGGCGAAAAAAATAGGGAAAATGTCCTTTTCCCCCAATCGGAATTGTGGACATTTGGGGCAAATGTAAATATTTGAACTAACTTATATTACCCTTTTGACTCGCATTCTGTATTTTTGTGGATAAGTTTTCATATTACATATTATTATGTGTGGCGTCCTTAATGGATTCCATTCATGTCATCTTGTCTGTGGATGATACCGAAAAGTAAACATCCTTATGCTGTCTTCTTTGTAAATTGTGAGTTGTCCTCAGGGGGAGAAAGTAATGAGGAGAGGTAGAGAACAGACAACAATTATAATAGCGGCTAGAAGGTTTACATACGTAGCTGCACCGTTAAAGATGTGAAGGGGCTACTTAAACTAAGATATGAGGAAAACAAATGTTTACTACATGAATTATGTCAAAACAAAACCAGTATTAAGTACTCGAGCATGAATAACATTTGCAGTGATTTTATTTATTTTAACTACAATTCCATGTAAGTTATCCAAGTAAGCACAATTAAAACTTTGTTTCATATTCATAAAGTAGGTTTACCAACCAATAATCTGGCGAAATAATAGTAAGAATACATAAATAATTCCAAACTCGTGTGACCTCAGGCAATGGATTCAGACAGGGACTGATTCGCCGTCGGTTGAAAGCAGCTTTCCTCCGAATCACGGAGGAGCAAAGTGACAAGCACAGCGACGTAGAAAGTTACACACCCGAGAAAGAATACCACCAGCATCCAGATACGGAATTTTGAATACTACAGGAATTTAAATTAATCAAAATTGATAGATTAATATAAGTGATCGGAAAAATTTAAAGTTTTCTTTGTTTACCGGAGCATCCTTGTGAAAAATTCTCATCATTGGGGGAGGCATGTACGCTCGAGGGGGGTCCAATTCAAGTGCCTTGTCTACCTGACACCTATGATGATATTCCATGAACAGTGTCATGATCACTTGAAATCCTATGAAACCGCAGTATACCCCGAATGTTTTGCAGCTCATCATCCCAAATGGAATCGCTGCAGCGGAGAGTATGACAGCCGATGCCAAACAATACTGAAGCCAACCGAATCCCCAATGCAGAGCGATCTGAATCATCCTGAGTTCATGATTGTAGAACCGAAAAGAACCGAATAATAGCTGAATGGCAAAAACTCCTATAAGACTATAAGCACCGTAAATGTGGACCGCAGTGGCATCTGTCCACACCAATTTATATTGCTCTTCTAGGCGTTTCACCTTCAGCCCATAAATTCCTCCCAGGGTGAACAAGAATGTAGTCATGAGACAAATGACGTGAATCGTGTACCACCAGTACTCCTGCAAGAAGAAAACTTTGGAATAGGTCTCCTTGTAGTATCGGGCTACGAAGAAGGACAATGGGACTAGAATCATCCACGCAATCATCTCGTTGATAATGTGTTGCGCTCTTCCATCTATTTCCTGGGAAGTTTTGGTCTGCAATTCTTCGGGTGGGTTGGTAGGAATGAAGGGACAAGGGCAACGTGAATTTTGGGCCATTTCTTCCAATGACAAGCTTTGTTCGTTTCCAAAAGCACTGCTGAGAGCAGTCATTTCGAATTTCCGTGCCTCCGGAGCCAATCCAGAAAGGAGATTTTCGGAACCAAAATACTCTCTCGGAGGATCGTCAGGGAACTCAGATTTTAATATGACAGGGTCTTGATGAGCACTTCTAAACATCTTCACCACAGTTTTTTCAGGAGTTTTCCCATAATAATCGAAGAAAAGCAACCTATTCTTTTCGTTGGGGTCTGTGTTATGCGACGACCCTATGGTGTGCCAATCCGGTAACTCGTAGAAAATGTTTTCATACTCCTTTCTGAGTGCCCTATCATCTTTATCTTTTAGGCACATTAACGGAAAGGCCCAATCTTTATAGTACCCTGGTTTTTCCTTCTTCTTTCGAGGCTTAAACGTTCTCCCCATATGCTCGTATCGTTTGGTGTGCTCCAACTTGTACGTGAACTTAAGAAAATCAGTCAGACTTTGGCGAACCGGAAGTTTGTCATATGTGACGTTACGGTTATTTCGAGTCTTCAGATCGTAAGCATTTTCGGGGTCGAAGGTGATATCTACGTGACAGTCAACGTCTTCTGGGGCAAAATAATTCTTATGAAAGTAGTCCCAACCCCCCATGGTCTTGAAAGTGGGCTTGATGGCATTGTACTTGGCAGAGTAACCATACGGCCTATTTGTGTTTTCCGTCTTGCTCACGCATCGATTTAGCAACCCCAGCTGAAAAATGGAACGGGCTACAGTGTCATCATGTTGAGGCCAATAGTAGGCACAGCATCCATCATA
The DNA here is from genome assembly GCA_036850885.1 of Lepidocyrtinus dapeste. Classification (NCBI taxonomy): domain Eukaryota; kingdom Metazoa; phylum Arthropoda; class Collembola; order Entomobryomorpha; family Entomobryidae; genus Lepidocyrtinus; species Lepidocyrtinus dapeste. The sequence continues at coordinate 8,504 of JAANSQ010000841.1, read as the reverse complement.
GGCATCTGAGAGGTGGGGGCGTGAAACAAGTCCATAACAGCTTGCTGGATCATTTGGGATGAATGTATGTACAGTGTACTGTCGACATGGGTGATAATAGAGATTCTGAGGTCCAAGCCATTCCGTCATTCTCCCAGTGTAATACTGGATTGGTGTCTCATCTTCAATTATCATCGTCCTGAATGAAAATATTAAATTATTTTCTTTACGAATTGGTCATAGCGTAATCTTCTCAATTTGATCTAAAATGTTGATTTTACGCAAAGTGTAGCTCTGACACCCAACGATTGTTCATCTGGGCGAACCTCCAGGTAGTATGAACTTCAGTGAAGAACCCATTTTGATTTTCTTTGTATTTCACTGTTCTTGGAATGCGGTCTGCAGGGGCCTTCCAACTTAACCGACAAAAATCAGCTAAAAGCTGGTCAGTCTTCTGACCAGGAGATTGTTGTCTCGTGTTCCCTGAATCCGGATTCAACCCTTTATCTCTAGGACCTTCAGCAAAACCACCAGCGCTTGCCCCTGCCACATCTGCCGCTGACAACATAAATATCGATGGATGCTGTGATAAAGCAAGATGATTGATAATTGCATGATTATTGGAGAATATAACTGAGCACAAATGAAGAATGATATAATTCATGTTAACTAACCACATTTGACTTTGGATGGGAGTACATGCACGGAAAATGGTTTTCTCTTGTCCCAGTCCAGAGCTTACAAGGTTGAGTGGAACATTGTAACTCTGCCGTAAGCGTATTCACATCCTGGTCACAAGGGACATCATCAGTGAACTGACCTACTGGATAACCATCTTGGTCCCGGACTTCCAGCATTAATAACTTGATTCTTCCAGTTGGACACCTCGAGAACTTTGGATTTGTAACGGGTTCCGAGAAAACCTTTATATGAAGGTAGTTGTGGAGCAACCTCCCATCAGCCTTGATCATAGTAGCTTTGACACGGTACGGGTTCTTACAGTCTTTATGGGGTTGAAAATCTGGATGTGCTGGCCTCTTCTTAAACCCTTGATACTCGGCAATATCAAGGTTTGTTAAATCAGCCTTTTTATACTCCAGCTTTGAATAAGTTGGTAGGCCAAGTAGTACATTTTCATACTCGTAGCTAGGAACCTGGAAGAGGCAAAAGTTTAAACTTTTAGACCCCGGGATTATAAGATTACGCAAAAATGGTTGCTTCCAACGAGAGTGAGAAGGTATTGATTGGTCGAAGAATTGAATCTACAATACCTTGGCATACCAATCATTTTCCAACGTCTGTTTGTTCTTTTTCAAATTGAGGAAGTGGCTTGTGCTGGGAAGATCAAAACGGTTCAGTTTACTGGAATCATCCGGGTCCACGTGATTTCCAATGTCAAAGCTTCTCTCAGCAATGGGGAGAAAACCCTTGAGCGAATCGGAGAGCGAAATACTAGACCTCCTAAAATGTCTTCCAACAACACAAAAACTAAGGCCTTCCTGAGCAATAGCTTCATCCGTAAATTGAAGCCGGTTGGTCATGTGAGTGCGTCTGACGTCATCAATAAAATGTAAAACGCGGTGTGGAGCAATTTTGAAACGACTGTCACGCTCTTTGAACAGTGCACACACGTTAGGCATGATGCACCTATAATCAAATTTGTGCTGACTTTGCCACTGTTTGAACTCGGGGTTTCCAAGATTGGGGTAAACTCCTCTGAATGGATATCTCCAACTATCAATATTATCTTCCAGCAAAAAGTTGCAGTACTCTAGGGCTTCAGTTCCCAGCAGCGCGTCGTTACAACAGCATTTTTCTATTTCCTCACACGCTCCAATACCTTCACGTTGACCGTTTGGGGTTTCTTTCCCCCCATCACCCCATTTACAGTAGGTATTATCAGTGCTAGTGCACCCGACTCCTAAAGAAAATTATAGAAAGGTTAACAGTGGAACATTTGTCACGCTTGAGATTCCTCCTGACATTTATGATATACCCTTTGGATTGGCAAGCATGTCCGCCAGGAGTTTTGTTGGACCAATGAAAAGTAAAATGACAACGTTTAACACCGATACAACCAAAGATCTTTCCTTAATTCCCATTTTTTAAATAGCCACGCATAGATTTTCCCAGTAGAAAACACAAATATTCTTCCTCGAAACACAAATTAGGTAGTACAGTCTGAGTCTAGAACGCAAGTTCTTACAACATAAATTCTAAACTGTCTTTATTATCTTCTCCTCTTACTATTTAAAGTTGTTTTGCGGTAAATAATATGTAACGTGGTAACGTCAAAATTGGTGTCATAAGTGATATGTTGTCAATTTTTTAAAAAAATCACCCTTGACGCCTGACCTCATGGGTTGCCCGCTATGACCCAGAAATTACATAGTTACGTCTCATGGTCCCCAGGTGGATGTACCACGAGCGGCAGTTATCCTACGTACAGATAGGCGGCCGGACATAACAAAATCAGAACATCGCATGCTCAACCACATAATAATGTTCCAATTTTGCATCCATTAAATTGAAACAGATATTTGTGACTTCTTTAGAGAAACCCACAGGAGACTAGAATGAATGAAGGTATAAATTATACTTTCACTTCTATGATACTTTTCACTCAAATATTTGCTCCTCAGTGGTTTTCCACTGGTTACATTCTATACAGTACCTGGAATAACGGTGTCGTTAAATGATGGTCTATTTGCATCTAAATTTAAAAATACCGGATGAGTGAAGACAAAAATTAAAGCTGCTTTTACAAATGGAAAAATGAAAACCTCTGGGGTAACGCAAGACAAGCATTTTAAGTACATGCCAGCTCATGACAAGGTGACTTATTGGTAAAGATTTCTCAAAATTTTCATTGATGTCACTTTCATTTTATGATACCAGCACATAGGATAACTACCGACGGTCTAATTAGGGCAGTGTTGTTGGCAGTACAAACTTAATGAAAAAGAACCACCTCCGGTGGGTTTCCTGATAAAAAATTGAAGGTACTTAAAAATGCTGCACACGATTCACATATTATGAGTAGGCTCCAACATCCCTCTTGATTTCTGTCCGGCGCCTACGGTTCCTCTAGAGAATAAACGCATGTTTTACGTAGGAGTATTTCATACTTAACGCTTCAACTTGTACGCCATGATAAGCACGTTGCAAGATGTAGTAAATCGTGCGGAAGCTTACCTAAATAATTCTAAACCTTCATAAAGTTTTCTTACATTCCACTCCTTACTTTCCCATTCTTTCCGTAGGCTTTAATTCTATTCTTCCGTGAAAATAGACTGCGAGCTTTAAATTAATGTTGTGGGCTTGACTGGGTAAATAGTCTGTTAGAAATTTGCCCATAAACTAAGAAACCCCGTCAAGTTGTGTGTGCTTCTGTGAAGTAGAATATTTCAAGAGTTTGTTGGATGAATGCTCCATTTTTAATGCAAAAGGATCTAATCTCCCGTTGCATAAAGTACCAAATAGTTAGGTGGGCAGGGTTAGGGTTTTGTCTACGAATGGCTGGGGGCACGAGACAAACAAAAAGCGCCTTTTTGAAGTTGTTTCGTCTCAATAAACAGCCTAACAAGTGTGGTTTATGTCGATTTTCCGGGAAACCTGCAGCATTTTATTGAGACAAATTTTACATGAAAGGTGGAACGAGAACGTAAACGTAAAATTATTTCAATTCGTATATAACCAAGCCATTTTTTACTCTGTGTAACACACTTGGGATATGATATCTGTGGGTTGGCGAGAGGTGTACGAGAAAACATAATAGTTTAGCTTGGAGCGTGTTCTTCGATCATAAGTCAAGTGAGACTGCGGGCATATTTATTTCGTCTGACGGGAAATACTTTTCCAAACTTTTTTTCGTGGCTACTTTACAGTTTACACGGCACAAAGAGGCATATAAAAAGGGAAAGAGTAGCAACTTGATCAGGACGACGCTACCAACCGCAAAATGCAGAGTAAATAGTAGGCGATTCGGGGTAGGGTTAAATGAGCTTCGGTAAACCTCTTTTCGTCCCATGTTTATCCGCTCGAGGGAAAAGAGAATGCATAATTGATCCGGAAGCAACACACGCAATAAAGTGTGAGCAATTTGTACCTGGAATGTGAGTGATAGTATAGCGTCCTCCCTGAGCGGTAATTTACGGTTACAATAAATACTAAATGAGCTATGCTACGCAGTCCATAACAAATTGCATATAGCGATATCCAATAAACTCAAACAGGGTTTTATTTTGTGGAGAACCCACTTCTACATTTATGATGCATCTCATCTTGTCCAAATGGTTTATTCTCATCATGAGACATGGACCATGAGACTTTATATGCAGCTTTGGATATTTTTACAAGAATTCGTGAAGTTTTCCTTCTTTTCAGATTGCTAGGGAAATCAATTTTCTTATAGAAAAGAAGACCTTGGCCAAAGAATTAGAAATCAGTAGAATTCCAACTCATCAGATTCCAATAAATGATAAATCAAAAGCTTTGAATCTGAATTGAACTCTTCGCATTTATTCTTAATAAAAGCGAAAGAGTTGAAAGAGCCTGCGGACCTGTAGTTATTCTGAGTTTTTGTCTAAGCGGTATTTTTGGTCTTTTAGAAAAGACGAAACAATAAAGTGCAATGCCTAACCCTAAGGATGTTTCAACTCTTTCAAAATGGCTGGAAGAAAGACTGAAAGAATATTTCGCTAGGAAAGTAAGACGGAATCATTTAGCCGAGCAACAAGACTACCACTGGCTAAACTCCCTCCCTACTAAAAATAATGGAGCACCGATTGAAACAGCAGTTTTTGATTTTCGAATTCTTGATCTCAAACTGGAGAGAGGATATACCGAAAGAAATTACAACATTCCTCGTGATGATACTGCATCAGATGAAAATCAAACGAGATTCGCCTCCAGTGCTTCAGATGAAAAGCCCTATAAACAAAGGAATTCGTATGTACACCTCGTTTACCAAGTAAAAGCCAATGAATAGGAGAAAGCAATCAAGAAAAGAGTATGTACGAAGCATATTGATAAAAAAAGATACTTTCACTTGTCTAGAAAGGGAGCCACTCTGTAGGGAAAGAGCTTCATTTATGTATGCTCGCAGCGCAAATTGAAAATATGAAGAGGGACACTAACGAGCCTACTCTTAAATCCGCATCCCGCTCGACTTACATTCTCTCCTTGGATGAGCATCAAATCGATGTTTACACCAAAGTCTTTCCGGTGCTTCAGGTGTGTAGTAAAAGCTAAAAGTGTAGCTAAAATGCTTGCTAATTCTTTCCCTGTAAATCCATTTTACTAGTAATTTATTACCCTTTGAAAAATTATTTGTGTCATGTCGGAAATTTCTGTAGGATTGGGCTTTGTCACAGAAAGCGATAGTCAATTTAAGTGTGCCAGAGTGCTATTACGGCTGCTACCAAACTGAAAGTGGGAAGGAAGCAACAACACCTGAACTACCTGATAACTACGTTTTCCTAGATGACATTATGAGCAAGGCTGCTGCAGGCTTGGAAATCTTTGAGATGGAGAGGAAACAAGCAGAAGCTAATCCGAATAAGAAACAGTCAAGTTATAGACTACTTATCTTGGAAGACGTGGAACATGCTGGATTTAAGCATAGAATTGCTCCCAATTCCACTTTCTTGTCTTTATTGAATGTAGAAGAAGCTTTAAAAGGTCTGGCGGAAATACACTCAGTCTCTTGGTCTTTCACTCAAAATAATGCAGAGTCATTAGAGAAAGTGTTTCCCTTCCTTAAAAACTCTTTGTATCTTCCTTATGTCGCCGTATGTGTTTACAAAGTGTTTATTCCTAAAAATATTTTTAAAAGAGGCTTAATAATGAATCAGGTGGAAGAATAGAAAAATATTGAGAGCACTTGGGAAAATTAAATTTTGAATTTTGAAAGGAAAGTGTCATGCGAGGTTTTCCAGTGATGGTGGGTACCGTTCGGGATTACTTACTGAGACACAACCAGCCAGAGAATGAAGTTAGGAGGGTTTTACAACGACTCATAGAGTTAAAAACAAGAGTAGTGAGTGTTTTGGAATGGGCCTGCAATCCGAAAACTGTGAATTGTCTGGTTCATCAGGATGCTTGTGGTGCGAGGTTCCTTTTCCGGTATTCTCTACTGGATCATCAAAGGCTATTTGAGGGAAGGAGACAAGAAGTGAGCCGTGAACCGTTAGATGCTGATAATGCAAATTCCAGCTCAGGTTCATTTCCTACTGAACCTTCTGAAGATGACTTGGAAATGGGGTTGGGTGCGAGGGCACGAAGAGATTGCCTAGAGAAAGGATTGAATCGAGAGGTGATGATAATTAACTGGCAAACTGCCTCCGTAGGATCACCCATGCTAGACGTGGCATTCCTCTTGATGACATCTTTGCCTCCGAGAACTCGTCGTGTTGAGACATCCTCACTTTTAAAGATTTACTGGAACACTTTTAGAGTTAAGCAAGATGATGAGAAAATCTGATTAGCTTAGTCTAGAAAGTTTATCACTTCCAACAGTTCTAGCCTTAACTTAACAAGAAAATGTAGACTTTAGATGAGATCTCTTCCTAGAACAGTATTCTAAAGGGTATTACTTTTTTTTGCAGATGCATGCAACAAAGTTTGGAATTAATTTGAAATGGTCTGATAAGGACTTGTACCAGGAATTTTTGGAAGCTCTGCTGTACACTTGCGTTCTAGTAACGGGAAATGTGGATGCTGATAGTATGTGTAAGCTGGATGATGCCGGGATAGAAACTTTCATCGAGTGCATAAAGGATTTGATGGATGTTGGACTAATGTAAAAAAAACTTAGAGGCATTCATTAACTCACCCAGTCAAAATTGACTTACCCTAAAAGAATCTTGATAGATTACAAAATGCTGATGAATGATGATAGTGTTGTTTAAAGGTTTTCAAATTTACAAAAGTGAACATGTATTCAGTACGATAACCTTGAATTAACGTTAAGATAAAAATAAACTCTTTATTTTTACTTTAACATGGAATATCACAAACACACTTAATGGAGCAGGATGATAACTTTTGTAATTAAACCTTGGCTTATCAATCAATCAATTTAAAGCTAGAATGAAGGAAAAATTCTAGTCAATTATTGCGTCACTGAACAAGGAACTAACTGTAAATAAGCTTTTGAAAAAAGACAAATGTTGCAAGATTCCACAATAATTATCAGGCTTCGCTCGAGTCGTTTGAGAGCCTATCGTCCAATGGATAGCTAGACTTGATCAGGAGATTTCTAGAATGCAAGTGTACGACTAAAACGTAAATGATGGTGACAACCGCCTCAAAGTAAAGAAGCTTCCAAGCAAGAGCCAATGGATGATTAAACCATTCGGCTTCCAACGCCACTGACACCAGGATCGCCCACGTGATTGCTTTAAACGCAGCAAAGGTCCAAAGCATCTTCTGTAATGCAACGCCATTTGTCTTTTGACAAAAATCAATGTTATTAGCATAACCTTTCTTTTAATTTGAATGCCAATTAAAAAGTATAAATCCTTTAGGTCAGGTCATACCTCACGGTATGCGATGAAAATAAAAGTCCGCCCTGTCATGCTGGTAAATAGTATTCCATAAATGAAGAAAGTAGGTACAACAATTATTCCAATCAGTCCTCCATACTAAAACGAAACAACAAAAATTTTTAATCCCATCGTTATATTAATTAATCACTTAAGATTGGTAGCATTTAGTTCTTCAGCTTACGGACTCGCTGGCTCGAAATAGCATAACCCAAATGCACGATATGCCCAGTCCTAAGATGAGCATTCCGTAGAACTAAGTTGTTCAAGAAAATTAATCACTAATTAAACTTATAACCGTAACCAAAATTACATCTTTAAAAGTTTAAAGTTTACACTGCCTTACCATATTTAGAAAGGACACGACTAGAGCAAAAGCTCTGACATTGCACCCAAACAAAATTTCTCCCCGTTCACCCATCTTTAACTGACAGCTATTTCTACACAGCACTAATTAATCTGAGCATTATAGTTAATTAATCTGAATGTCATTCCGGACACTTCTGATTTTTCATCAGCTGAACTTCCCATTAATACTATGAAATCTCCCCATACGCAACCTATGTTCAACAAAAAACGACGAAACGCTAAAATAATACGAGCGACTTCTTCCTCAACTTTAAACTGCCTACGTGAAAATACATAATGCATTCAAGAAATTGCAAAATCTTCAGAGAAAATTTTACGGTAGTATCTCCTCTCAGTATTTGCAGTATCAGTTTATTTTTATCTTTTGAAATAGGCATATAAAGTCTTTACGATCTGTGCGCAGTTCGGAAAGTTGCACTAGGATTCGTCACCTCACGAGTTCACCCAGTGATGTCTTGATTCATCTATGATGAATCTGTAGTGTTCGGAACTTCGGAATGTCAGTGTCATGCTTATGCATTGCATGCATACATACCTTAACTGTGCTTTTCTTTTGTCGTCTATACTAAAGCTTGCTAGAATACTAGAATATAACTTACTTTTTTTCAA
>JAANSQ010000840.1:0-18687 GCA_036850885.1 Lepidocyrtinus dapeste | reverse complement strand
GTAAAGCTGTTTTTCCTATACCAAGATCGTGAAGCATGGGTACAATACTTATTCTTAAAAAGTATTTGGTATGGCATGGCCATGGACTGCGACCATCATTGCTTCGTCTTCGTCATCATCATCGTGGTCTGCTGCTCTGTACAGTAAAAGGTGTAGCTCTAGAATTTGTATTTTCGCATTCAATCCAGAGAAGCGAAGGTCTATTTGGAAGGAGTAGAACATTAGTTAGGCAGCGGGTTTCCAAACATCGCACGACTCTGCAATCCATTTAAGAAGTACTAGATGGAATAGAGACCTAACATGCTTCTCTAGTTGGGCGGATGTAAAATACATCACTCGTTTTTACTCTTGGAGGTGGTGGTACATAAATTGTTGGATATTTGAGTAAGGCACGGTGAAGGAAAAAAATGCAAAGAGTAGTAGTAGAACTAAAGCATGTATCATGTAAAATAGCCTTCGTGGATTGAAGGAGTCTCACAAAAATTGATGCACACACACATTCGCCAGTTTTGCACATAGGAAAAGGCAGGACAAGATTTTTTGGGAGAAGACCAAGAGGAAGAGGAGCAACACACCGAAAAAAACCTTGTTTTCTTCTGGTAATATATATTTTCAATTGGAATCGGGGAAAGCAGGCCGAAAGAGAAGACGACGACAAAAAAGGAATGGGTAGGCAGGCATGCTTTTAAGGATCCTTTTTTTATTGTACCTTATTTTGTTATGTGAGTGTGTGTAATGTTTTCATATGCAAAAAAAATAATCTTGAGTATGGAATAGTTATAGAGAATGGAAAAAACGTATAGAGTAGAAAAAGAGGTTGAGAAAGAAAAGAAAAAAATGTTTGACGATCATGATAATATTATATAATCTTTTTGGTTCTTCTTATTTTCCCTATATCTGAAAACAAAATTAGGAACAGAAGAACAGGAGGTAGAACTGAGAAAAAACAGCAGGCAAAAGGAGCAGCAGAAGGAAGAAATATTTGGGATAATAACTGAGAACTCTTCTTCCCTTTAATTAAAAGGTGCGAGGAAAAAAGTGTGACTTAAGCGAAATACTGCTGATTTTTTTTTTGCTAACGAGTCAAAGAAAATTGTACATAAAAGGTTTATTACAATAGGCGTACTGACTGATTTACAATATTTTGGAAAAGGAACCGAACATTTTACGCAAACCGGAGAAGTGGGGAAATTTTTTTTACAAATCAAACTTTCGTTTTAGTATTTGTATCCTAGAAATTTTTCACATTTTTTCGTCACTTTAGGAAAACAACCGAGGGTGTTTTCTAAGTCGGTAAATGTAAATACTTTTAAAATGTGCGATTGTGATGGAAACTTTTGTACTAAAGGAGTGACTAGCCTATGTCTTACACGAAGACCGAACTCCCTCCAAGGACCAAATTTGTCATGATTCGAATCGGACTTTTCTACTAATAGATTTCTCAACACTAGAGCGTTTGGATGTGTGAGTGTAAATAAAAAATAGTGGAAATGTAACTGCGAAAATGCAGCTCCTCGAGTAAATGAATAGTTTCCGTTTTTTGTACATAGCGTATTTGTATATAACCTACTTAAGTGCGGTATCTTTAACTGAAATACAGCTAAGAAGAATCACATTATCACCAAATTTGTGCTAAAATTTGCAAATTTGTAACGTCCTTTCCCTTCTCTTTTTACTTTCGCGAGACAATATTCGATTCAAAGACCATGAGGCTATGAGGGAGTGACACTTTTTTTTCTTTTTGGAAACAAATCGGGAACCTGTTTTGACCGGGTAATTAATTAACTGCTTTATATACAATTTAGAATAAGTTGTTCAAAAACATAAAAAATGGAAAACTGTTGTTGGACGAGCAAAAAATAGTTGTATTTGTATATAAATAGGAGGGCAATCTTGATTGGCGATGGAAGCACATTGATAATAACAACATTCAACTCAAAAAAATCTCTCCTTCTACCTTGTCACTTTATTACTGTCTAGGCGCTAAGTGCGAGAGAGTTAAAAACTGAGGAAGATCTCTAAGCTCTCCCTTATTTTCTCTTTACGAATTCCACTGTGTTCTCGTACTCTTCTATCAAGTTTTTACTATTTTTTTTGTACTTTTGTACTTGAGCTGAGGAATCCTTTTTTTCAAAGAGTCAAATAGATTGTAGGTGATTTTCTACTGGAGAAACATACACAAGTTTTGCATTTTGAGATAACTTTTTCGTCTCGTAACTAGTTTCGAGTGTCTTTAAAAGGGGTGTTCAATCGTGAACTGAAACTAACGGTGGTTTTGTTGGGTACCGTTTGCATCACATAAATCAGACCAGAATCAGAATGAGTGAAGAAACTGAAAGCTACAAAACAACGGTTGTTGCAACCAGTGAAAATCCAGTCGTGATTGACGCAACTAACGGTGCGAACAAAATCAACGCGACCGCAAACGCTACAACAAATTCTGCTGTTGCAGCCGCAGCAGTTGCTACGGCGAATGCTAATGCGAACTCCGTAAATTCAGTCACAGCCGGAGGAAATGGTGGCGGAGCAAATGCCAGCCAAGGGCAGATTACTGAGATTGGACCAGTATGGACTTCACCAGGACCACCAGTTGAAGACTTTAACTATTTTTTCAATTCAGCGCTCGGTTTCCAGCAGAATGGGTACTTCTTTCAGAATTTTGGACCGCCTCCAAATATGAGTAAGTCGCAAGAAATTTTTTTAATACGTATCATTTTTTTCTTATGATTTCTGGAAGTTTTTAGTTATAGCAATTATCAATGTTAACAGATTATTATGTTTCTGCGGAAAACGCAGCAGGTCTGACGCAAAATGGACCATTTGGGCCCCGGAGGTCTCCATTTGGTCCACAATCGGCGCAGCGGCCAACAGGAAACAATGCTACGGGAGGGGTCATGGGAAGGTTTCCCCCATTCGGTTTTCAACAACCGAGACAGCAATTACGACCCGGTTTGAAATCTAGTGGTGCTATGTATGGGTAAGTAATTCAGATAAATTTTAATAAAAAAAATCAAAATTCTTGCACTGACCTAGATTTACTTTACTTTTACTGTGGGGCAAAGTGAACTGTGTTATTTGGTTCTGAAAGATAGTAAATTTTTATGAATGGGTGTTTAGACGCAAGCCAAGTCCGACAATGATGGTCGCTTCAAATTACCGTCGCAATTACGGGGGAAAAGGACCATTTCAGCCCCCTTATGATGGTCAGGGAGTGGTTGGCGACGGTGATGCTGCCGGCATGTTCAATGATAGGAACGGTGGGGGGCCACTGGATAACATGCGTTCATTAGAGCAATATCTTTCAGACATGATGAGAACCGGTAATGCTGGTGGAGAGCAACTGGACGGAAGAACAGGTGTTGCAAAGTGGAGCTATCCAAGCGGTGCTGAAGACGTAACTGGAGTCGGCGTTCCGAACGCGAATACTGGCTTTTTACTTGATGACGTGGATGGAACACTTGGGCCAAGTGCGGTAGGCGTTGCTAACATAAGCCCTAGAGGTGTAGTCGGAGTCGGAATGGGTGTACCGAACGCTGGAGACTCTGGGGAGCGCTTCTCGCGAAAAGTTTTTGTTGGTGGGCTACCTCCTGACATTGACGAAGAAGAAATCACAGCTAGCTTCCGGCGTTTTGGACCACTTGTAGTTGATTGGCCCCACAAGGCGGAGAGCAAATCATACTTTCCTCCGAAAGGATATGCCTTTCTATTGTTTCAGGAGGAGTCCTCTGTGCAACAGTTGATAGATGCTTGTATTCAGGATGACGATAAATTGTACTTGTGCGTCAGCTCACCGACCATCAAGGATAAACCGGTTCAAATTAGGCCTTGGAGGTTATCAGATGCCGACTTTGTCTTGGATGCTAGTATGCCGTTAGATCCGCGTAAAACAGTTTTTGTTGGGGGAGTCCCCCGACCCCTCAAAGCTGTAGAGTTGGCAATGATCATGGACAGACTTTATGGGGGCGTGTGCTATGCAGGGATTGATACTGATCCTGAACTAAAATATCCTAAAGGTGCTGGTCGTGTTGCGTTCTCCAATCAGCAGAGTTACATTGCCGCAATTAGCGCGAGATTTGTTCAATTACAACATGGTGATATTGATAAACGCGTAAGTCCTTCTTCATTTTAACCTACTTGTTACTCATCCCAATTCTCTTCTACATTTAAAAACCGTATCTGTAATAGTATAATTATAACATTTTTTCACTGAAAAGGTGGAGGTAAAACCGTACGTTCTGGACGATCAGTTGTGTGATGAATGTGGAGGTGGGCGATGTGGTGGCAAGTTTGCTCCGTTCTTTTGTGCGAATGTTACTTGTTTGCAGGTAAATTATTTCCTTAAACTTTAATTCTGTAAGTGTATGCTACTTTTTGATTCAAACTGGAAACAAGTTACATTCAATGTTTTTCCTCGATTTTAGTATTATTGTGAACACTGTTGGGCGACGATTCACTCCCGACCAGGTCGGGAATATCACAAGCCTCTGGTTAAGGAAGGTGCAGATAGACCACGGGCTCTACCGTTTCGGTGAGATTCAATTTGCACAATTTATCTTAACCCGTCTTGTTGTACCTTTGCTTCACATTTTTTTAAATCTCTAACTGATCACAACTCTTTTTTTTTGTGTATTTTTTGTACCACCTCCACTTTCCCTTTGGTGCGCGTGCGTATTTTTTGTGTAATTCTGTAATGAAAAAATACATCCTACCAATTCCACTCTTTCGTCCTTGGTTTGACTTGCCTCGTTTCGTTCAACAGTCCTAACTATTATAGGAGACTAGTAACCGTAAACACGCAAGTATAGAGTTCCTCTATAGAAATTCTACGCCGATTTATGCAACAACACATTATTCCCATGTACAACAACATCATCAAGGAAACCAAAACGCAAAACCTCCAAGAACATAAAGTTCATACGTCACCGTAAAGAAATCTTGTTGACACTTACCTCTTCTCCTTCAATCCCTTCCGTCTCTGCCTCTCTGTAATATCCTTTCTTCTCCTCCCATTTCGTTTGTGACCACCATGACAACACAGTAAAAAATGAGCAACAAGTCAAGCCAAACTCCTTGCGATTCGATAACCTTTTGTCTGTACCAACTCTGCGACATCTCTTTTTACCGAAGCAGAAATTCATTTTCCCAAGTATTTTTCAATCCACTCCACCTGAAAAGTGAACAAAAAGGTAGGAACTACACATCAAGTGGTTTTTGTCATAAATAACTGTGTCTTGTTTTTTGTTTTTATCGCTTGCTAGCTTCCTCGTTTTGAGAATATACTAATCGCCTGCCATCTAACTTTTGTAGTTTTGTACTTTGAATTACAAATTACTTCACTCGATTAAACTTAAAACTATATCACTAGTGATATTTTTTAACGAATAATTTTGTTTTTTTTTGTAGGCATGTCCAGTTGGATGGATACCGAAGGCCGAAGAAGAACCCTTTTTAGTGGTTCCTTTCGTCACCAAACTAAGGAGTGAAACTAAATTTATTTTATATTCTTTTCTCTAGAACATGGAAACGTTAGTAAATTGAGGACAAGGCAAGAGTGTAGTGAAATAATTCTTAAAATTTTCCTTCTGTCTTGAAAACAATTTTTTCGCTCTTTCGATTCATATCGCAAAAACTGATAAAAAGAGTGCGTGAAAATTAGAGAGTACATTTTATCGAGTGGATCTAATGATAAGGATTCTCGCGAAGGGAATTTTTTTCTACCATTTTTATTCAGTCGACAAAGAGTCAAAACAAATGTTGAATATGAGGAGATGAACGGATGGATGGAAATGCAACACGGATGGGATGTTGTTGTATTTATGAGGATTTATATAAAACAATTTCGTATGGATCGTCTTAAATCTTTGCGCAATATATAAGGAAGGTACATAATAAAATGAGAAAACTACGAACTACTTGAGAATCAAATCGTTTCAAGGCCAGGAGCATGAATCGATTCCTATCATGAAAGGAAAACTTTTTTAATGCGAGTAAACAAAGACAATTTTTTTGACAAATGATGAACTAAAAGTACACTACACCGTTTTCTACAAAACCAAAATAATAGGATTTTGCGAAAACATTGAACTCCTTTAAAGTAACTAGAACAAGTCAATCAGTTATCACTTTTTCAGTCAGTCAGTCAAAAAAAAACGTTAGAAACAGTCAAATGAAGACAGTCAGGAAGGAACGTTTTTCTTACCTAATTTCTATTTTTACGATTTCTATGATTTTTCCATAGGTTTATAAACTTTAGTACTGTAAACACAATTTTTTTTAAACACTTTACTATTGGTGCATCACCGTCATATGGGCGTACCTAAATATTCAAACAAACTTGACATACTATGGAACTTGAAAGGCAAGAACAGGGCCGGCGAGATACAAATTTTATTAAAAACAATCAAGTTTTAGGGTTCCAACATTTATCTCTTTTTTAGTTTTAGAAACACCCTTGAAATACTTTATTTTGTAAAATGAATGTTAGTAAGGTAACAAGTAACAGTGATTCTCCCCTTATGACACTGTGCATGAGTCGGATAAGATGAGAGAGAGAGAGAAGTTGTGCAAGGAACAGTTTATGTTTGTATTTACACGTAAACACCTCAATTTTTGATTGCATACTGTCTTCCCTGTACCATTATTATATTTTTGAGTGGGATGATTTCCGCTTCACTTCTATCAAAATCGAAATGTTTTAAAATGTTTAAAGAGAAAGCAGTCTAAGGCTAGTCACTTATTTTTACTTGGACAATTTAGATCTTTTAAAGAAAAAGAATGAGTTTCTGACAATATTCACCATGATTTTCTAATCTACACAGCACCCGTTTCTGTTAAATAATATATATGGATTTACTCGTAAAAGTAATGTGTTTCATTCGAAGTACACACGAGGTTTATTTTTCAAATCTGATTTTGATTTTTATAGTTTGAAACTCATAAGTTCATTACGAGAAGACAACATCTTGATGAGATTCAAATGTTCATTATGGACAATATTATTTTCACGAGGCCTTGTTTTTCCTTTCCTTAGAGACTGTGCCTTTACAATTTGGTGCAAAAAGAGGGGTTGTCATATAGCTGTAATTTTAATACCTAATTTCAGGTTTAATTTGTTTCGTCAGGTTACTCTTTGTGACAATGTGCTTTATAGCGAACTTAGCGATAGTTTACAATTAGCGTATGAAGTTGGGGAGCGCGGAAAAATGTCCGCTTTAAGTGTTATGTGACATCAATCACCGTGTTATTTTAATTATTTTGTTTTCTTATTATTTGTGGGGTAACAATTTTCTTCCTCTAACTGTATTTGGCCCGCTTGTCAATATATATTAGTTTGATGAACATAGTTTTTTATGTTAATTAGTATTTTAATACATAGAGCGCTGAAAGAATTGAGTCAAGTCATAGAATTTATTAAATATAATTTAAATTACCAAAACACGGGAGACTATTTTGATAGGAAAATGTTATATTTTGGTTTTTTGCTTATTTTTTTGTCCTGTTAGTGGTGACGATGGTAGTTATAAGTAGCCAATTAAATGATAGTTTTTTTGTGATTAACGTTTTTGTACTTTCCTATTATAGAATAATTATGCGGAGGAAATCTATTAGTGTGGCTTCACAAAACAAGTGTGGTTTTCTCAAGTGTGATGTTTGTCTTTTTTTTCATTTTCCTTTGCTTGTTACTTGCTGTTGCCAAAAATTAACTTGATTATTTAGTATTATAGCTTGTAATTTGGTTTTTGTTATGAGATAACACGTCATCGTATACAACCTCATCATAAAAACAGTACTGATTGATTTGGTAGTGACGTTGCAGTGAACAATAATAATATTTTTTTAGTTTTTTTGTTCTTTCTATTCGTATTATTTTTATTTTTTAGCATGTTCTGGCAATCAAAGTATATTTTCATGTGCTAATAAGATGCAGCCTGCCTTGACCAACTCTAATCAAACCCTACAAAACTTGTTTTTCTTTTGCTGAAGAGAGTTTAGAATTTAAGTACTATTTTTATTTGTTTTATTAAAGATGTTTTTCAGTTGTATACATTTTGTTAAGCTTCACAGAACGAATTAATTTCATTGATTAGCTTTTTGTACTCGTGTGTGCGCACCATCATGAAAACTTCGTTCATTAATTGGATCTGATGGGTTCACCTTTGACAAATAAGTTTACTTCTCTCTGAATTCGCTCTGATGACAAGTCTTTGTAAAATATCCAGAAACTTATGCAAATTTCGTGACAGACTTAGTTTGAAAAACGTCTTGACTCGAGACGACTGACGCTAACCGCTAAAATTTTAGTCGGCTAAATATTTGGGATGACAATCTCTCCTCGAATCCTACTGCTCGATTGACTTTCTGAATTTTTTACATTCTCCTCACAAAATCTAGAAGCCTTCTTAGGTTCCAACTTCTAAGCAAGATTTAGGAGAAAAAGGAACGAAACTACAGATTACATCTCAGTATACGCATAGTAGTAACTATTAACAAAAATGGGGATAATAATTTGCGTATAGGAAGCAGCAATAGCTTCAATTCTTAATATGAAATGTTGTCATCAACCACGTTTTTTAAAACAATGTTCATTGTACAATAATCAATTAGGCGTCACTTGATCAACATTATCAAACCAAAATTGTGAAATATTAAAAAAAAAGGATTAATTATAGGAATAATAGGGAAGCATGTTCATAGCTAAATATTGGTAGTCCTGCTACTCGATAATGGAAAAGTATGAACTGAGTTGAGCAACACATTAGCATCAACAATCTTCTAGGTGTGTAATAATTCTCGCAAAATTGATAATCATAATTTATACTTGAGCATTTACTACTGCAATTTTTTAAGAAAGAATGGAGCGGTGCGCATTGTAAAGATAATGATGATACTTGTATTATGATATGCAATGGTTCTATAAAACTTAAGCTTTAGCCCATTTTTCATTATAATCAAATTGGGGAAAAAGTATTCAATACTAAAAGTTATACTCATATTATAGGATGAAATAGGACTAAAAGATGAGGTATGTATGATCACATCGTTGTCTACTTGAAGCAAATGTAATTTTGCTTATACGAAAATGTGGACGAGTAACGACGTATTACAATATAAGATGTGATTTAGAAAGCGTTGACATCTCCAACGAAGGGTCTTTTGGAGGACTTTTTTAATTACAGAAAATTTACTCACCAAATTTTTCACTTAAACGTGCCGCATGGACGGGAGGAATGACTAGTAGTAGACAAACGATAAAGTTACATATAATCCAAGTAGATGAATTTCGAAAGTGACCCGAAAAAATACAAGGTGCAATTTTTTGTCCATCATCGAAAGCCGAAACTGAAATACAACTTTTTTCTACGCTAGAATTTTTAAAATCTAGGCCTAGGCTAATTTATAGAGAAAGGCAAGTGTTTAAAGCAGCTAAAGATTGGCTGTTAATCAAGCCATCTTTTAGCAAGAACGTTTCCGACAGATTTGTTTTGGAGAGATTCATCAAGATTTTGTGTGTGCTTTTTTCTATCCATTTTCTATCAGTAAATGCGTAATTGTGTAGCGACAACTATAGTTTAGTTATGACGACTGAATTTCAATCAATTTCCTGAGATAAAGAGCATATTATGTAATACAATAAATGGTGGAAGAAAGAAAAGGGGTTTTCGGTACTTACATACTTTCTCAACAACGTTTTTTCATGTTTTATAAACAAAGAATAAGAGAATGTTTTCTCTAAGCTGAGTTAAAGGGAGGAGCTGAATAAACTTAACATGGGTACTATACTATGTATTACTTTAAGCTTACAAAAGGCGAAGAGCTGACAAATAAATTAAATTATAGTTGTAAGTCACCGTAGTCGTAAGAAGAAATCCTCAACGATAGGGAAACATTTCTTAAAAATATATATTGCTGTTAATTAATCAAATATTTGTTGTAGGCACTACATACTTTTTGTACTTTAGCCTGACATCTTTTACATAATCGTTTTATTCCTAAAATGTGATTCGTCTCAAATCAAGGTTTTTGGTGAATACTTAACCACTAATACCAGACATAAGTACTTTTAGAGTCAAAACCGAAAAAAAGCTCAGAAAGCGTTTCTACTTGTGTATCACACGATAACAAGTAAATCTCTCTGTAGGATTACGGACGGTTAACAAATGTTAAACCAACCATCCCGTCAGTCTACAATCTGGAGGGAAGTTTAGGCAAGAAACATATTCACAAATAATAATCAGATCAGGTTGAGCGTTCATACTGGGAAAAAACGAAAGCACTTTCAGTAAACTTTTTTAACTGTAGAATCGTTGATTAGTTAAGTACCTAAATGCTGGGATTTAATCAACAACATATTATCTAAACGGAATCTCGGGAATTTTGCTCGCAAACCTAAACACTTGTATAAAAGTAGTACATTCACGCATTCATTCTAAAATTGATTAAATTCTTGGGAAGTCATTGAGTGGAAATGATAGGTTACTAAAGTCACATCAAAATCGTATTATATTTGGAAAACATTAAGACAAGGGTAGACACGTTTTTCCGTAGTCTGATTCTGAATTTGTTGGATTTTATTAGCGAGTTTCACCCCAAATTTTCACATTCCGCTTCGTTCCATGAGCCATACACTAAAGAGAGTGACACAAACTGATAAAAATCCTTGATACACATTGGTGTTATGTTGGAGAATTAAACTGTTTTAAGCTACTTCATCTTAGTAGATGCCTCATTAAAGCAGAGAGCAAGTTAAACGTGCTCAATTTTAGGGTGGCGGGCAAGGGAGTGGAAGACTCTGCCGAATAATATTGCTACTAGGAAGTGTATATCAAGGTTATTAGGTCACCTTGGCTTATATTCGAAGACAAAATTGATCAAAATCCGAGTATAAACCTTAACCTTTTCTCCTCGTCGTATTTACTACTGTCGGATAATTGCTCGAACGGCTGGGGAAAAAAAAATTTTCTACGAATAAAATAGTGTAGTACATACATTACGCTAAAAATTTCTACTTGCAGTTCTATGCAAGTGATAGAGTCAAATGTCATGCCATTAAATAAGTGCTGATCATTACCCGGGAAACTTAATATACCAAAAATGATTTCTTGAGTGCTATTAAATTGAACAAGAAACGAACAGAATAATAACATTAATAACCGTTTTTAAAGTTGCTAAGTGAGAACAAATTTTTTACAACGTTTTACAATCAAAAACCAAGTTAATGCGTATTTAATTGCTAGAGTAGCATATCTACATTATATACTATAGCTATGTTTTTAAAAAAAGAAACACAATCATTTATACAATTTATGGTAGATGGCCAAAAAGAGCTCATGGTAATTAGCCGGAAAACGAAACTTTTATACTTTGGTTCATTAGTTTTACAGTAATTTGTAAGATCAATTTGTATCACTTTTTGATAAAGAATTTTCAATTTTTTAAGGAAACCGTTTTCTACAATCTTTGGAACGTATGAATGAATGACATTTTTTCAAACTTTCTACATGACATACACGATGAGAATTTTGTAAATTTCAAAGTGCTTTCGTACAGTATTTGAATTTCCTCCGTAACAGACACAGTCATTCTGTCTTACGCTTTAGAATATACACGATTTCCCAGAAAAAAATTCAACGCATGCATAATTTCCCCTGTCTCTAATCTCAATGGAATGTATAATATTTATTAAAAACCATTTAATGCACACATATTTCATCAGAAATAAAGAAAATTTTAAGCTTATCACTATGCTCGAAATTAGTGGATAGTTATTGAGTTTTCCAAAAGTTATGAATTTATCCTGCACAAAAAATCATGAACCTCTAGTTGTTTTTAAATGTACTGGCATCGTCGTGACGTGGGCACTGAAACTTTGTATTCGTAGATTAACTGACTCGCCAACAATATTTTCACCATATTGACATAGGATAGTACTACTCACAATCAGTTGATTGAAATAATTGTTCCACTTAAAAATTCAAAACGTTTTATACAACATTGTACTTTCATTGTACCAACATTTTCCTATTGTAAGCTGGATGAAACAGACACAGTTTTCACAATTTTTATATCTGTATTGTAAAATGTATTGTTAACATTGAAAAATCATTGTTGGAATTATTGAACAAGGGAATAATCAAGAGGTTCCTGTTTCGGGACAGAGCAAATTATTTAAATTTAGGTTGATACCATAAGAAACTGATGCTCTTATAATTTTAAGCGAATTCATTCATGTTTCTCTGTAGTTGTAAGGGGGTTTGACTAAACTTGATAAACAAATTTAGGACCTTAAGAAATCGGGTTGAAATATTAAGAAAGGGACGCTTCAAGAGTAATCGTTGTTGAACACAAAATCATGTATAAAGCAACAGAGAATCAGAGAATGCTAGGAAAATTATAGGACCCAAATTATCCAAGCAAACAGTTCGCTCTGGAAATTCAAGATTTGTAATCAAATTCGTAGCACGTTAGAGATGTATATTCCTAAAGAGGGTTTTAATCATATAGATGGAAAAGTTTTAATGATAAACAAATTTTCAACTTACTTAGGGTGGAATAATGCATTGAGTGTATTATATCCATATAAAACGTTGTTAATTGTTGTAACGATTATGCAGCCGGTCAAACAAATTACATTTTTATTACATCTAGATTTTTAACCAGGAACTAAATAGATGTAAGTAGAGTAATTATCATGAAGTAAAACTTTATCAGTGAAATTCATTATTACTATTACTAGTCTAAGTAAGTAGGTAAACCAATGAGTGATTTTTTGTGAGAATATTGACAGTTTTCGTCATTATCCATTATGGTTACGAACACGATGCAAATACAAACTACCGGTTTTTATATGTGCGTAAGCGAGCAAAGGTTAGAACGGACGGGTAAATGGATATATGCCGAAGGGACAATGTTTTTAGTTTGATTGGTTGTGTGAGCATTTAAAAAATTGGAATGTACTTAAGTATTTCTGATCATATTCCTTCATACCATTTTTAAAGTAATCATATAAATAAAAAGTTCATATATCGTGTATTTGTCTTTTAGGGAAAATGTTAATCAATTCATCTGGTCGAAATTACTTATTGAGACGGTGTATGATGCTTCGATTTTGCGATTTCAGTAAACGGAACAAGACTTTTTTTAATTTTCGTACGATGATTTTTACGTAATAACAATAATAGAAAATGAAGCTTTTTCATGGATAGAGGAGCAGGGAAAAACGGATCAGATAAGTAGCTAGCACGACCAGGGTCTTGTTTGTCCGACGTTGTATGGTTGTAGTTCGATTAACTTAATAATTATTAACAAGGTTTACAATAACGACAAATATCCCTATATTTAAGTTTTTCTTATTGTTCTTAACATTACAATTAATTTAAGTAGCACTTCGAACTGTTACGGGATTATTATTAATATAATATCATATACAAATACATTATCTTGTTACAGTTTTGAGTAAAAACAAAAAAAACTTGGTTGCTTTCATTCAAAGAAGTACTTGGACAACAACGTGCTGCAAAGAAGGAAATACTGTTTACTATCTTACACACACGGTAAAACATTAGACGGACGGAAGCATGATTTTTTCTGTACTAAGGTAATAAACGATCTTGAAAGATATATAGTCAAGGAAAAAACAAGATTTGTGAAACGAATAATTATTAAATAAATGCAATGTTCACATTTTTTGGGTCTAAAACTTCTAAAACTCTTCATCTGATGTAATTTTTTTTTGCATTTTGGACTGTTTAGGTCCAGTCAAGAAACCATTATGGCTAATTTGTAGAATCCATATCAAATACTTGAGCTTTAGTGTTATCTTTGGAGATGATCTTAGATGACGAATAGTAGAAAGATACCTCATACCATTGTGTTTACAGGGAGTCCACAACCTGTCTACACATTGTAACTTAGCTTCTTGTAACCTTAATTAAAAATAGTGCGGTTAACTCACTCAGATAGACATAGACAACGAAGTGGTTAAAAATCAAGCCATTTAGCGTGTTTAACCGTCTATAGAAAAAATCTTCATTATTTGTTTACAACAACAAGGACGAATCATCCAAATAATTCTAATTGGGTAGAAATCAATTTCTAACGTCTCAGTCTGTTTTGCAGGTAACTAACTGGACAAATTAACTACTCACCCTAAAAAGAAGGCGATATGGGCTTCTGAAAATGAAAAAACTGGTTGTAAATTTATGATTAAAAATAATAAATTAAAATTCAAGATTTTCTTGGTGATCAAATGCGGCAATTAAAGTTGATTTATCAAGTCCTCTTTGAGTAGACAGAAAAAGTCTTGATATACATACAGTACAATATACAGACTTGACTGAACAAAGACAAATTCAAAAATTGCAGAGCGGGAAATGAATACTGTTGTAAAAACTCATGCTTGTCAATTTTATGCCTATTTGGATGTTTTCATTTAGAGCATAACAAGCCACTTTGCTGTTTGCTATTGCATTAGATAAAGATAGCGTTATAGTCAGGTGATTAAATCTGTTATGAAGTTTAACGATGGATAAATCACATAAGCGGACATCCCTGCCGGGTGGGACAAACGTTCCAAAATTAAATTCTACCAGTGTAACAGAAGAAGCAGCTAGTAAGAGTGAGATGCCGGATGGAATACCTATATCGTTGTTTACAGCCGTGGAGCTCGAAACATTGAAGACATTCTTAGAAAATTATTCTGTCAAAAGAGAATGTAAGAATTTGGTCCAAATATTTTTTTTATTTTGCTTGCAGTGATTGAGATGAGAATTATACTGTTTTTTTCTTCGTGCTTATCTATGTATCAGTGACACGGGAGGATTGCATCGCTCTCGACTTCACATTCGGTCCTGTATTCTTGCAGTGTTTGGAAATGATTGAGGAGGAAAACGTAGTCATTAGACGGACTCCAACGACGGCTGATGTGATTGTCGAAGTGTACGGTAAAAGGGAAACTTATTGGATTCCTGCGGGACACTCAATGTGTCAATGTTTGGCGTTCAAGCATGGGAAGAAAGAGTATTGCAAGCACATTCTAGCTGCCCATATCTTTCTTGGAATTACTCCAGAGACGAAGTACAAACCAATCAGTGATAAAGAATTTAAAAGCATTGTCAAGGATTATTTTTCGTAAGTTGAGCTTTGCAAGTAATCTCGTAAGTATATCCTATTTTTGAGGAATCAAGTACTTTGATTTTAATACATTGTACAGAAACAACGTCATTGCACTCGATCCTCTATAGCAATTTTGAAATAACAGATTCGTTTTTAACTTGTGCTTCTGGCTATTCAACGCTGATTCAGGATTTTTTTACTGTATTGTTCTTACATGCCCGAAAAATTAACAAAAGCACTATTATCATACCATTACTATACCTATTACTAAAGCTTTTCATGTATCATAAAACTATACTATGTAAATATTTATGTTTCGAGAATGTCAGTGAATGCAACCAGAAAATGTTGGAGAATACTTATTTGAAAGTTTAAAAGCACAACTCGTCATCGTCTTTGTCTTGCATACACATGTTCTGATTCGCATGAATTGTATTATTCTCAATTAAATAAAAACAAACCTTCATTTCACAGCGCACTAGCGATAAACCTTACTTAAGCATGGACACCTACCTAAATTTATATATAAATTTCCTAGTTTTAAGTCATTAAACGAGCACAATATAATTTCAACTTCCTCAATGACCCTATTTAATATTTACTTTTGTCACTACATCTAGACGATTTGGCATTTGGGCAGTTTTGTTGTCCTAGTTGACTTCATTCGATTTTCCAAGACCTAAATTAGAAGTACCTCCACTACATTGGAACAGAAACTAGAGGTAATTAATTTTAAATTCGAATATTAAATTTTGTTTAAGGAAATCTATTAGTTATTTTTGCTATCGCTAGCCGACAAACTGCATTACGTGATGCAGTCCCGCAGCAAGCAACGTCAAGTCCATTAGTAATTGGAATCGAGGGATATCGTAGCAGCTTATCACTCTTCAATTAACAATGATTTGCATATCTCTACATTTGACTACGACTTTCACGAGTTGGGCAATACTAGCGAACATGAAATTACGCCAAGTGGGGACACTGGTGTTCCAGCAAAGCTCAGAACTGCTAACATACCAAGTGTCATATTCTCATCACCTCGAACCCAGGACGGTTCCTAACGTAATCCGATGAGAAAATGCAAAATTTCCCATAAATTGTAAATTCTAATAAGCTTAACTAAACTACAACTTCGGATTGCATCCGGTTAATTTGCCTAATTATATGAAATTACCAGCTACCGAAACCCATGGACTTCTCTATGGTCTGCATTACAACAGGGTATGCAATGGGTCTACTTTATTCAAAGCTGGCATTGGCACTCTACTCATTAGAAAGCATTCAAATGTTGAAGCTGTCCACATCTTCACCTGCTGGGTTGCTTTACTGAACCTCGGAGAAGAAACCGCTTACGCTTGTATTGCCATCCCACCACCACCATTTTCCTCATTATCTTCACCAGCCAAACTTGAAGCCAGCCTGATACAATGGGAGTTTTTATATATTTTAAAGAGACGCGATAATGTATGTAGCTTTATGTAATGCAGAGAGACCTATGACACCCACCATTTACTTTTTTTCGGAAAGTTGTAAAATCGCTTAAAAATCCAAGACAGCTGTAGTGGCCATGTCACCCGCGGAATTTTCAATACTAGACCAAGAACAAGCAACAACATAACTGAAGAACCGGACGAAGATTATGGTGAGGACCAGACAGAACCTTTGAACTTTGAACTTAACTTGCCCTTGGAGAATAGAACGTTTTCTTTGGATTGGATATGAATATTAAATTAACATTATGAATGAATAAAAATTTGGTCAGACCAGTTCGTACAATTACGTTCATATTCCAAAGCATTGAACAGTTAAATTTGTACATGTCAACATACCCAAATGTCATTCCAATTTGAATATTGCGCAGTAGATGACAGCATACATTATTAGCGTTAACTGAGGCACTATAAAAGCAAACTGGAATTTCATTTTCTTGATTACTTTTGTTTCAGCGATCCGCCAGCTTAGTTGCTAGTCAGACTAAGCTCGTGAAACTTGGTTTTAACCTCCGGTTAGTCTATTTGATTCTGTCTTCGAATAGCGAGGACCATTAGGATTCAAGCTTTTTAAATTGCTGAGTGCTGACGTAAGATTTTAATAACTTTTAAAAAATTTAGTTGATATTGATACAAGATACAAGCTCACGATATCTTTAATATTAATCAGTCCAAATGTAGCATGCAGCGATGGCTTCATCACCTCCACCTTCTCCCCTGACCAATTTGGTTCCAGTTCCAGAGGTAGTCAAGCAGTATGCGGAAGAAAGAAACATGTACGTTGTTCAGAAGAACGCCCAGAGAATGTTTGGTCCATTGAAGTCAACGCAAAGAAACTTTTTACCACCTAAAGGATCTGAAGTATTCGTGGGGCGTCTTCCTCGGGATATTCACGAGCCAGAAATAGTTCCTTTCTTAGAACAAGTGGGACCAGTGTTTCAACTCCGTTTATTGATGGACTTCAGCGGAACCAACAGGGGATATTGTTTCGCCCAGTATTTTCATCCAGGGCAAGCGACTGAGGCGGTGGTTCAATTGCACGGAGCGGAAATCAAACCTTGCTGGCCCGTTATTGTTGCGAAGTCAGTAGACAACCGGAGACTTTTGCTGAGTGGAGTGCCTACCTACAAAAGCAAGATTGAGATTTTCAAAGAACTGAAGGCGTTTTCCGAAGGTGTGACTAGAATATGGAAGCGGTGGTTGGATCCTCCACGTACGCACAAGGGTGCTGTTCTGGTTACCTACGAATCTCATCGGTAGGGTCGTATATAATTTCAAAAAGCAAGGGTTTATGTTGATATAAAGGTATTTTTGTATGTTGACGACGATGAGTTAAATAAAAATTTGCAAAATATTTTTCTGTATGATTAGAGCTGCAGCGGTTGCAAGAAGTAAGATACTTGCGACAAAGTTTACTTTGTGGGGTTACAAGATATCCGTGGATTGGGCCGAACCGCAGGAGATGACGAATTATTCAGAAGCTAGGGAACCACAGGTCCTTCGAGTGAAGAATCTCCAACGTTCTTTACCAATTCCGCCCCTCTGGGAAATCTTCAATCGGGAGAGTTTTGATGGAGTGAGACACATCCAAAAGTTTGGAACTGTAGCTTACATCACTTTCTTTACAAGGAGACATGCGGAGACAGCCAGAGCGGCCTTGAATAACACAACTATTGACGGAAAGGAAATATCAGTGGATTGGAATAACCCTGGTGCGCATATTCTATCCAAAAGTCAACGGAAGCGGGCGAGGCGTAAAAACCGGCGAAAATCAAAAAACTCTTTCCAGAGCACCGGTGCGTGTGCAGATGACTTGAATCTACATGAAAGTAACGGAAGCAGCGATTCCAGTCCGCCATTATTTTATCCAGATGTTCAACAATGGGCTGGAAGACATCCCAGAATGCTTTACACCGAGCAGGTTGGCTTAAATCCGGCACCTTGCTTTGAACCTAGCTGCATTTGGAGTCTAGATAATCCAGCACTTGACGTTACTTTTCCGCCACTTATGCCTTGGGAGCCTGAATGGGTACATGGGCAACCACCGCAAGTTCAATTAGTGAATATTCCAATTCTTCCTGCTCCT
>JAANSQ010000839.1:0-18727 GCA_036850885.1 Lepidocyrtinus dapeste | reverse complement strand
ACATAGTTTTTTCTTAAGCAAATAGTTCCGGCTGCTGTGTATTTTTTTATTTAAATTGAGTCAGTAAGAAAAAACTGATTCTTAGAAGAGTTGAAGAGTACCATGTCTGTGAAGAAATGTTAAGATTTTTAAATGAAATGAATTGTTGTGTAGGTTAGCATCTGGTTCTGGTTTATTGAAATTATATACTAGATCCGCATTGCATTGATCAAGTCATAAAGTGTCGATATAAGTTTATGCAAACTGTATGATAAATAGTGTCATTTCGCTGAATTGATGATGGTGCTCAGTCACATCGCATCAGTCAAAAGCACATCATTCTCAGTATTTAAGTAACTTTGTACACATTTGTTTGTTGATCTCTCTTTCTGTTATGTTAAGAAGAAGATGAAGTCATGTCATGTGTATTTAGCATAAGTCTTATAAAACTGGTAATGATTATTTGGGGAGGCCAACCCATGGACTTCTGAGAAAATCTTGGATGACTCAAACAAGCTTTTTGTTCAGTTTTTTCAGCTGCATTCATTATCTTTTCTCTGTATGAGTATAGGCAGGCACAAAGCTGGTTATAGAAAAATGAAAGATTCAACTTGTGCTCTAATCAGTGGAAACGAATATGAATTTTTTTACTACGATAGAGAGAGAGAAGGTCACACTAAACACAACAGAAAAAACTTGTCGAATGGCATTTGATGCAGTGCACGCAATTTTGTAGCATCAAAAGTGTAAACAATTCAGCGAACAGGGGGGATGATGACGACTAAGTTTTCGTGGCAGTTGCTTTGATCTACGTCATTTTTTCCACGGAGAAAAAAGAGAAGACCTCATCACCATACATTGTGTTTAATGCTTGGCTGAAAATAGGCTCGAGTTTTTTTATTATTTTTTACAGATAGTTCTGCGATTCATGTTTTTTTGTTAGGCAGTTGTAGATGACGTAAGGTTAGGAAAAAAGAGTGTTCTGGGTAAAATATTTACCAGTGAGTAAGAGTCTTCACATGTAGGTACGGAGGCTGTTGCTTTGTTTTGTTGGGATGGATGAGCAAGAACAAAATGGCAGAAAAATAGATTTCCCATCATTTTCCTCGTGCGTATCCTAAGTCTCATTCATTCCTTCAGTTTTCGGTCTCCTCCATTCATTCCATATTTGCCTATTGTGTTTCAGTCTAGAGCAGAAGGGAAACCTTGTGTAAATACAGACATGTATTATTTTCACCTCTCCGTCGTGGGTGGACTTGACTCATGGGGTAGTCAAAGAGTTTTGGAAACGTTTCTGAACACTTGTGCCCAAGACATTTTAATTTTTATCCTGATCAGCAATCTTTAGAAATGACTATTGGGTAAAGTAGGGTAGTCAACATCATGGATTTTCATAGATTTGTTTAGTCCATCATATATTTTCCCTTTTGATAAATCAGGCCCACGCATGTGTGACCTCATTCCTTGTAAGTTATGTTATCAGAAAGTGTTCTCATAAACAGTCAAAGTTATATTATGCTCTGGTTTTCTACTCTGAGCATTCCATACGAGAGTAAAATAGAAACAGTTTGTAACAGTAACCATCTAGAAGTATCAAGAAGAGTGTATGCTGATATGATAACAGGAATGCTAGGAGGATAGAACTTGTTTAGGAAATTTAAGCAAAACAATAAATAAACTCTGACGTGGGAAACTCTGCCAGTACCTTCGCTAAGGCTGCTGGGCTTTACCACTTTTGCATTGTTATGAACTCTGGGACAAAAGCAGAGTGTTCTCTGTTTTTATTATCTTTAGTCAGTGTTTTCGGTTACTCTTTAGCTACTAGCCAACCACCAACAGTTGCATTTGGCAGAGGGTATAGGGAATAGCAGATTTATGTGTCATTCATAGCTTACATTTTAATGGTGATGCACACCTTTGGAATTTTTCTGGGTACTAGTCATACCACAACAACAAAGCATTTTCAGCGTATTTTTTAATAGCTACAAGCTTTAGAGTGCGAATAACCTTGAGATGCGACGTGGATGGTGAATGTGAAGGGCTCGTATTATTTTTTATTTATAAATAAAGATCTGGCAAAAAAAATATTGTTAACCTACGTACGCGAGCACAGTTATAAAAAATAACAATGCTTGTACTAGGAGGTAACTAGACACCTTTTGCATGTATACGTTGGAGAAGGAAGCCTTGATAAAGTCATCATTGATCACCGTAATTTGAGTGCATGGGTTTTCCTAAACAGAATATATACGCAAGCAAGAGTTAATTCACTTGGTTACTCTGTGCTACCTTGTTGGTTTACGGGCGTAGGTATTGAGGTTGCCTTGTACTATCACGTTGGAAGTTGGAATAAGTGAAACATGTGATGCTTATTCGATGCGAGGATGAGATTTGATGAGTTTTTTTTCTACTTGGTATGGAATGTTTTGCAAACTGTTCTAATCATTTCTGCTCCATGTGCCTTGCATACACTTCCAAATTCCCATTCATTCGTTGTATCGTTAAAATGAAACAAAAAGTTCCATCACATCATCAATGCTAAAGGGTAAAATTGTGTAGCAAATGAAACTCACTGATGATATGATATATGATGATGTGATGGTTACCTTATAGCGCAGGTGATTAGTAGTTTACGAGTTTCTTCATATATGCATGGATTTTTTTTAGCAATTTTCAAGTTTCAGTAAGCAATGTTCAAATGGATTGGGAGGCTTTAATATTCACGAGGAATATTATTTGTTGAGATGATGACGTTGTATTCTTTACTAGGCAGAACGGTTGAGGTGGATTGATGTACAAATAATTATATACCTACATATAAAATCGTCCTGTATGTTGTCCTCCATCTCAGTTAAATGCCTTGACTAAACTAGACAGTCGGAAGTTGCTAATTAGCTGGGTTTACAGTATTTCATGTCCTGAACGCCATATAAGTACGCACATTTTATATTGACTGCTCATAATTTTATTTAAATATGAATCACTTTTAACTCATCCGTATTTCCAGATTGGTTTAATTTAATAAATCAAATTACATGCATATTTAAAGACAAAAAAAAATTTGATTTATGGTCTTAAGTAATGCAGATTATTTCCTGAATGGGGGAAAAAATTGTACAATATATTGTCTCAAAAAAATGGATAATTGTATGCATATGTAAAGCGGAAGCGAAAAATTTATCTGATTTATTATTGAAAAGGCGTAATCCTTATCGCGTGGATTTATTTAGATAAGGCAGGCTCAGATATGTAACAAGCTTCATATGCATTAATCTATAATACATTCCTGAAATGAATGAATGAAATAAATTTGTGCTAATTAAGTGAACATTTTTTTTATTTCAGTAATGCCGTCCCGCGAACCATTTGAGAGAGCCTATAAAGTCGGCCCAGTTCTCGGCCAAGGAGGCTTCGGTACGGTATATTCCGGCGTGAGACTGAGAGACGGCTATCCGGTAAGCCTATAGAGGTTTTAATATGGACACTTGTATAACCTAGAATAGCCAGATAAGCCACTGATTCAGAATTTTAGCTTTTAATTTAGCGAGCTCAATGACAAACTTCATTTTGTCTACAATGTTTTTATTCAATGTATTGTTACTGTTGAGTTGAGGTTAGAATGTGGGCCGCCAGACGGTTGCAAAACCAAGCGTATTTTTTTTCTCCTTCACTTTTCCCTATCAAACCATCATTCGCCTAGACAAAATCAAATGATGAAACAGAGACGTTGAGATGGCGATAAAAAGTCCTTTAAGAAGAAATAGGCAATCGTCTATTAAATTGTATAGATACTTTGCAGTTCTTCGTCTCACGGTCGATCGACTCATTTTTGTTGCTTCAAGCCATAATATCTGAAAGCTTATGCTTGTTTATGTGTGGGCAGCTAGTTGTTCCCAATTCTTGATGGTGCTAATAATGTTAGCAAGCAGGACAAACAGAATAAAACTTTTTATGTCTTAGTAGCAGTAGAAAAACTGGTAAAATAAAATCACAACCGTAAAACATTACTCTAACTGCAAATAAATCTAATGGATGCAATCAAACGAACATTATACGGCGCAACAATTACATTAAATATGTAGAGTAACTACCTTTTTTCTACCTAAACTTTATGAAAATTTTAATTGTGGATTTTTATTTTCTCTCCTGTTCTAGGTGGCCATAAAGCACGTAGCAAAAGCCAAAGTCACAGAGTGGAGAACGGTAAGAATATCATTTTCATTTTCTAATCTCAAATTAATTGCTACTCTTCCTTTTTCCCTATTTGAATTGTCAGTCACTTTTCCTGCGTAGTCAAAAAAATCACAGTTGCAGTAGCTTTTGCTCCCTTTTTTCTCTCTCTCACTTGTTCGCATATTGTGCAACAATTTCCGTCTGGGATTCCCGCTATTATTATAATTATCATTTTTTTATCAGGCTCGCATTCACAATACGGTACAGCCTCATATACCCACTCAGAAAGCGTACTTTGCATGCGAGCAAAAAAGAGAGAGAGAGAGGGAGATGATGTCATAAAAAATGCTACTCGCAATTATAAGTACCTTAATTCAGCAAGGTGGAGGTGTGGTGTGGTTTCAATGAATTCATTGCATTCTTGATTTTATATGTTCGTCCAAGTACTTATGAAAGTATGCGCGGTCGAGTCATATCAACTTTGTATGTAGGCACTTCTCCCTATCTCTCTTAATAAGATACTGCGTAGTAACCTTTTTATGATGTAACGGTTCTTTCCTACACACGCTGCACATGTCTCCATCATCAACATCATCATGGCCCATACACACATACACGATGCGCATTCATTGTCAATTTTGACATGAATGGGAAAATGTTTTATTATAACTTTTGTAGGACTGCCATTCAATCCCAAACACAATTATTTTTGTAAGGCTATGCGATTCACTCTCTTTTTAGAATTTGAGGTGAATGGGATTTTCCGGCATAAAGTTTTTTTATTCAATGATGATGCAAATATCACGGCTAATTGGGAATAAACTTTTTTTTTCGAATTTGCTCTTTTTTTAAATCCGCAGAAAGATTTGTAGCTTTGTTGGGCCATATACCGCGTAAAATTCTGATTTTGAGTTAAACCTCCGCTTGGCAATACTTTTTATCGCAAAACTGTATTTAGTCCGTAGGAATTGTACCAAGAAGAGTAAATAAACTCTGAGAGCTTTTACCGCGTACTCATTTCATTAACATTTTTATCACTCTCAGATGCTCAGATGCTCGGCTTGGGTTTGGCATGTTGTTTCCTCATCATTCATGAAACTGTACGGAGTAATGTTGATCTATTACATTTTCAGAGAGAAATTGTCACAAGCGTCGTATATTTTGATGATCTGTCACACTAGCGTTCCCTCATTATCCTCATGCGTAGTAATTTCACGCTGCCATATTATTATTTATTAGTTTCTCTTTAAGGCTTTACTTGGAAGTAGATACGGTATGTTGATTAAAGTTTAATGCTTGCTGGTAATTGCAAGCAGGTCGACGTTACATGTTCATCACAAGAAATTTATCTGGTTTGCTAAGCGAGTACGCTTATCTGAGGAACGCTTTCAGCGAATCCAGTAAACTAATGCAAATAAGTTTGATCTGTTGAGGGGCCATATTATTATTTGATTCAAATAGGGATTTCGATTCATCCATATTCATATATTGCGATTACTTTCTGCGAGAGAGACCTATCCAATATTTGTTTTCGTAATTTAAAAGCTGCGCGCAAGTAGTTCAAGGCACTACTTTTTTTCATGACAAGAAAGAAACGAATTTCATATGGATGCATGTATCCACATGAGCTTAATACACATGTATAGGCAATGAGAGTACAGGTTTTAGCCAAGTTTGTTGTTGGTTTACGTTTCGCATGGTGAGTGAACTTTCCACTGCGATTAAAAGCAGACGACGACGTAGTTTTCCCAAAAAAGTTTGACTTTGTCCCCGTGCCATATGCAAGAGGAGGGGAAGTCATTGCCAGCGTTTGCTTACTCGCTTGGCCGCTTTGCGCTAGTAGGTTGATAAAATTCACTGCTAAAGGAACGTCGACAACAGTGAAACATGCAAGAATAAAAGAAACGCAAAAGTAGGTTTTAGAATCGAAACAAGGTAGGATAAACAAGTGAGCTTTTTCCCATACTGGCTAGGTGGAAAACTACATGCAACTGCTTTTATTTGTATCCTTCTATTATTATTATGATATGACGTCTTTTGGCTTCGTTAAAANAAACTACATGCAACTGCTTTTATTTGTATCCTTCTATTATTATTATGATATGACGTCTTTTGGCTTCGTTAAAAGATAATGCTTTACCTCGGTCGACCTTCGTATTGTGCTCAATACAATAGTTACGTCCGTGTATTGGCTTATGCAAATGGGCTTACAAAAAATACAATTACATTGTAACGAAAGGGATATTTCCATAAGGGTTTCTCCTGCAAACATCAATTTTTATTAGAGCTTCAATAATTTACATGCACCTATCTTAACGTAGTGGAAAAAAGTAGTGGAAAAAAATTTATTGCAAAATAAAGTTTATGACGAGGACAGGTACAAGTTATGCCTACCAAGACCTGAACTAATCAATCGTGAGTCATTTTTTAAAGCTGTTCACTAATAATTATTCTAACAAGGTTTATGATTTTGTCCTTGTGTATTCCTCCCCTATAACTCTGTATGAGTATGTTACCGTTGTAGGTTTTGTTTTTTTTTCTTTACATATTTTCAAGTGAAAAACCTCATGATCGTCATCATCATGTGATGACCCTATGACTAGTCTGATACACCATAAGAAATAATAATACATTCCCATGCAAGCCTATAAATCCATTGAAAATAGAAATTACATGACATCCGTTCCCTTCTATGATTGCCATAGTCATCGCGGTCGTCATACATGAGTCATTCTTGGAACAAACGTAATATTTCAAAATAGCGAATAGTCTAAATGACTATGTAATGATGACTTGCACCTCTTCCTTAAACTATGTGTATGTCTTGATCTTGGCGAAATGCCTTGCTGAAAGAAAATATTTGGCACATTGTAGCGCAGTATGTCATTTGTCAATGGGGATGATATGATTTGCACAGATGCATGGTATGGTAGGTATACCCAGGAGAGTATGCCATGTTAGCTTGCCCTTTTCATTACAACGCTTTCTTAATGAGGCAAATAAAAGGCTTTTGTGTGTGGTCGCTCTCTCATGTAAAATATAAAAGTGAAAATCTTATTTGGTTTTGAAGTAAATTCTTTATGTACCTCAAATATTCTTCATTGCAAAAAGAGTAAAGCACATGATCTTGAATGATCATGAATATTATATTTTTTGGCGGTAGGAGAAATCGCAAAAGATTTTAGAGATACTTTACAAGCTTAATTACTTATGAATATGCTCTGTTTCAATTTCGCAGATTAATAACCACCGGGTGCCGTTGGAGATTTTTTTGATGTGTAAAGTAGCACACATTGACGGATGTATTAAGATTCTAGACTACTTTGAAAGGACTGACAGCTTCATTATCATAATGGAAAGACCAGAACCCTCAAAAGACTTATTCGACTATATCACCGAAAAAGGTATTCTGGAAGAGCATCTTGCACGAGACTTTTTCAGACAAATTGTGAAGACCGTCATATCTTGCCACCAAGCTGGGGTCGTCCACAGGGATATTAAGGTAATATTTCTGAATTTCTCTAGTAAAAAAATTAAACCTAACAATCTAACTTCCCTACAAAGTACTCCACTGTAAATGGCTGCTTAGGGGATATTAAGAGATGAGCGATTGGAAGCTTCACTTCCCTATGATTGTTTGAAACCAAAAAAAAAAATTCCCATGTCCTTGGGAATTACCACAAAGATCATTGTATTATTTAGGGAAACTGCGCAGAATAATGTAAATTTTATCAAACACGAGAAGATTCATTGGCTGGATAGAGTACGAGAGAAGGTAAAAGTGAATAAATAAAGTGTAGGATTTGAAGAGGAAAATTTTCTACGTTAATTATTGATTCGTGGAAGAATTTATGCGCGATTTCCCCTTTAAAAAATTGCGAATAATAGTTTAATCGGTTATAAAACGGCTGGATGCGTGGAACAATGATTGTAGGCAACGATACTATTTTTACTGTTCAGACATAAAACTACTAACCCTGAAAAATATGTTCTTTTCAATTCAAACTGATTTCATCTCTAAAATAAGTAACTTTGAGTCAGAAGTTAGAGACAGCCCATTTCCTAGTCTAAAAATAAACCTCTGTCTAATTATTGTGGAACGAAATGATTGATGAAACTGATACAATTTTTTTTGCTCATTTTTTTAGGACGAGAACATCCTCGTTGACTCAAAATCCCATAGTCTGAAACTCATAGACTTTGGCTCTGGAGCCATTTTAAGAGAGACTTTATACACGGATTTTGACGGTAAGTACACTTTGCGTTGATAATCTGCAGTCTGTGATCAATCACTTTATGTTGAAACTCATGTTAAGATGTTTGCGTTCATGCGCTCCTCTCACATTGTTAATGGTTCTTGGATAGTGTCATATTTATAGAAGAACACTTTTTTCTCAGTTCATAAGGAACGCTCGCGATACAGCGAATGTACAAGATTTGTTTTTAGAACTGTGTCGCCTCACTTTGGCAGCGTTTTAAAGAATTTCATCTAATGTTTTATGTTGAAAAAGAAAGAACAATCAGGCAACGCTAAGGTGTTGATGGAAATAAAGAGTGAGAGAAAAATAAAGATTTTCATACAAAGACAATCATTCATCGGAAAGAAATGTTCAATAAAATCACGCTTGAGGTAATCTGCTCTGTTTCCGTTTTCTTTTACTCACTCGCTCATGTGCTTGTCACTCAAAATAAATCTAGCTGCTATGGGTCCTATATTCTCGTAGCGTTCTTTATGCCTCTAGTGGAATGTAACTGAGGTCGTAAGCCAAAAAAAAAAATGATGTTTCGGAGATGATCAATTCTCATTATTTCCTGTTCCCATATGTATTTCATGGATTTCTTTTACTTGGTAGTTGTTGCTTGAATATTGTGGTAGGTCAAAGAAGGAAGCTTAGAGGACGATACTTCCTTTTCTTTCAATCAGTGTTGTGAAAGCGTATAGTTTTACTCGTGGGACGGAGTTTTCTATTTGTTAGACTAGTTGAAAATGAATGGGGAAGAAAAAGAATCATTGATACATTATAGCCTTTCTTTATTTTCTTACTTATCGTATATATCTCTTTGATTCCCGTGGGATTCTCTACATTTACTTATCCTCTTTAAGGAAGTAGAGTTTTGAGTGGCACGATAGACAAACATTTCTCTTATTTCATTCATTCAAAAAGCGAAGAAGAAAATCTATATATCCCAGAGAGGTTTCATGAAAGGCTTTATAAACACATAAAAAAGGAACGGATGAGCGGATTATCTTTATCCCGAGTTATAAAGGAGATTGAACAAAGATTGAAAACTGATCCTGGTCATTGGTTCTACAAAACAGTAAACTTTTCCATTTTCATTCATTTGCATTCCATCCTTTTTTCTTGTTAAAAGGGCTTTACAATTCCTTCAAACAATTAAGTAAACATCATATTAAGCTTTAGTGGTAAGAAAAGGGAGTACTTTTTTTACACTCTTCTTGGTTGTATAGTGCGGCAGTAGAAATTGTAGAAGGAATCCCCAGATAACACTTTTTTATGTTACAGGAAATCTTGTAAGGAAGACTAGTGCAACAGCAGGAAGTTGCATGCATCACATTTTTAGTAGGAAGGAGTTGTTCTCACATCATAACTGTCGCTCGAAATGCTAGTAAAGTCCAATAATATATTTTACCTAGTGTGTATCCTCATACGCAATGTATCTTGGCCAAGCCAAGAAAATTTAGCTACGTTGAAGAGAAGCTGTATGCTAGCTTGCTCTAGCTGAAAATGAAATTTGCAGGGAGGCATGCATCATGATGAACGTACTGAAAGGCTTAAATTTTCTTAACTACTACTGTTTCTTTCTTACATTGTCGATAATACGAAGATTAAAGTTATAAACATGCAACTTTGACTGAATATGAATGAAGTGGTTTGGTAAGCCAAAATCACTTAGGAATGTGAGTGTTTGAAGAATGAGTTTTTTTTGGTAAGCCACTTTAAGTACCTTCACCTGTTTCAAGTAGCAACTTTTTTGAAATGTGTATGTAACAGTAAATATAAAATTTTTTTCGAGGTACCATGCTCAGCAGACTCTCGTCATTGAAAATAACGATAAGTGTCTGGGCTACAAGTAAAAACGCTCGACAGAATAAGTTCACTGTGCTCACAGTGCGTATATTTTTGCCAGAATTTTTAGCACCAGCAACTACTTTTTTTCCTCTCGAAATGTAAAAGGAAGCTGTGTACAACTTCTTGTACCAGAACCATTAAAAAAACGAGTAGGTATTTTATGCACAGTATGCAGTATTTGCTTTGTGAATTTACTTACTGCGCTATAGCTTGGCTTAGTTTAGAGAGAAAATACCTAATACAATATATGAATTCCCTTAGATGTGTGATTAACTTGTTTCAAAATTGATGCGATGCCTAGAAAAAAAAGCATAGTTTCTCTTCCATTTTTTTATCACATCTCTGCATCTATCTTTGAACAATGTTCTCATCGACCGACGTCTTCGCATCCAAGCGAAGTAGACATTTTTTTCATTGATTATTTTTTCGAATATGAAAACGAGATTTTTTTGTATCATTCTAAAGTATCTCGGCACCGTTTAGACATTGATTCTTTCTTTAAGGTACGAAGAATCAGTACTACCGCCACTGCTGCTGTATTTGTGGGGGCTGCTGATTGCAATGTAAATGTATGAAATTATTAGCCTCTATAGCACCACTACTACGCGTTTGAAAGAAGCAACGGAGTAAAGTAGAAAGATAACGTGAAACATGAAAAAAGGAGAAGTAGGGTTAACAGAGGTCATAGTACTCACTCAGGTTTTATTGTGGAAAAACATTCATACCCATTTTACTGTACTCTATTATGTCTTTTGTTCTCTTAGGCTGCATAATGCATATGCATAATAAATGTAAAGTTTTGTGCTAAGTGAGCAAAATCTGAAGAGAAAAAAAAAACTTGTTTATTTATTTTTTTCAACAACCTTCAATATCCACCACCCCTTTTCTATGCAACAGATGTAGATATAAGTAGCCATGGCTATTTTTACTTTACCCGTTCCACTCAAAAAAGTACTGTATTGATAAACAATTTTTACCTGATTTTCTTTGCTATGCTCATCTCTTCAAAACAATGTTGACTGTTTATAGAATTTGTTTACATTTTTTTCTTCCAATTCGAAAGTAAATTGTCAAGTATGTTGGTAATCAGGATGATGGTGAACTTGAAGCTTAAGATTTCGCAACATTTTTCTTAAATGGTGACTTCTTAACATATGTATTTGTTTACATTCGCTGGTCGATCATTTAGACGAAATGAGTAAACAAATGTGAAGAAGTTCATCGCGATCTAGCTAAACGTTTAAACTTGTCTCGATCAAAGTAAGCTTGTTTGGCTTTCGTGATGTATGAGACGCTATGTGAGCTCATAAATATAAACAAGCTAAGACAACACTAACCTTGTGATGTAGCTCAGGAATTTCATTGGAAAAGTCGAAACTGAAAATTGTTACGCGTGCCTATACACTAGTGCATGCTTGGGTGGAAAAGTATTTAGGTGTATTTTTACTTGGAAAGATGCCTACCATCATACAATGACCTTCTTCATTCGTCTCCACTTGGCTTTTATAGTTTGCTGCTGGAATATTTCCGTGTTTTGTTTTTGAAGGACAACTGACGTAATTATCTTAGAGTATAGCACACTGGCATTGTAAAACTATGTTCTGTTCTAGGGACTAGAAGAGTTAAGCACAATTATGTGGCAGACATGTTGGAACAATGCGATACAATTGCTGCTTCGCATGTAACGCCATATATACGTTTTTTTGCATGTCTGGAAAGTTTGAAGAATAGATTGTTTCTAAACCATTCAATGAACAGTTTATAGTTCGCCCACGTCGTAAAATGTCTACCTGCACGTTGCACACTTTTCGAAATGAACTTGATCCAGGACATGAGCCAAGCAATTTGCATGCTACGCTCTTTAAAACGTGTAATGAATTGATGGCGTATAATAACAAGTAGGTCTAATTTCTATAATTTTTTTCAAGGTAGCGTCGGTCCATGTGTCAGACATAAAGGAAATTTTCGCTTATCAATACATTTCGTGTTTGAGCTATAAAACCCGTATTTAACGATTTTTTTTCTCGCGCAAGATTATTATTTCATATTTTGTGGTGTGAGATGAAGTGATTTGATTGCGTGGAAAAAAATGAACGTTTCATTCGACGAGTTACCTGAAATCGCACCAAAGTAAATGAAAATGAATGGGACGTTTCGAACGTTTTGTATGAGAAGAACTTTAATTGATATGGTATGTTCTAAAGGCATGCGAATGTATGAGGTAGCTTAACCCTTATACAATGTTCCCTACTATAATAGATTTGTATGAATTTATAACGCTGCTACTAAGCGAACAGAAATTCCTTGGGTTATATTCATTTTGTTTGGGTCGGAGTATAAGTAGAACTAAAGGAGTTAGTAACAGCAAAGCGGCGTCATCATTATTATCACTACGTATAATCAGTGGTGATTTTTGGTAGCAATGGTATTGTTGCTGTGGTATAGCTGTCGATGCTTTTTTAACCAAAAAAATTATATACAACTTAACTAAGTAGCCCCTGCTGTGTAGTATAGGCGTTACGTTGCAACGTCAACTATGTACGATTTTTTCTAGTAGAGTTAAGGAACCCTCGTATATTTGCTCATTGGCTGTGGCTTTGGCTTGTGTGCATATTGCATGCCTCTCGGAATATTGAGGTCAAAATGAAACGCAAAAAGTGCATAGGCTTACTGCATTCAGCAACAAAAATGACTACTTAGAGACTTTGTAAATATTCGTATGATTTAGCGGTACTTCTTGAAAAAAAATGTTCCCTACGAGTGCACCGCTGCTGATACATTGTACACAATACAATTCATTTTTCTAATGTCCTTACTGTTGTACTCATCAGCATCAGCAGGTTGATTCTGTGATTACTCAAGATGATACGGAGCCAGATTAGGAGAGATGAAGGGAATAAATAAAATCTACTCTTTACGAAATGTATGATAAAAATGCGTTATGAAAGAGGTATAGGATCTTACTGTTTGTATGAGCAGAACGCTGTAACGAGCTATAGAACCTAAGGTTGTTTGCTATATAGTTAGCAAAAAGTGTTAACTTTAGATGTAGCCTATTCCTCACCTGAAAACGTAGTTGAAGGAATTAGCCAATTTTTGAGAGGGAGAACGACAAGATTTTATTTTGATCAGGGTTAAGAATGCAGTTGATAAATGAATGAAACGAAATACTATAGGGATTGGGATGATAGTGCGGTCTGTAGAAAAAAGAATTCGAAAAGGATTTTTTGCTTCTCAAGGATGAACGGATTTTAGGAATGTTGGTAATGGTAATTGCTCAAACCAAAAATATTTCATTCAATTTCTAGCATTTTTGCGAAAAATGAATCGAAACACGTTTTCGATGAAACATGTATACACAGTTGTGTTTTAAGTGTACAATGTTTGATTGAAACTATTTAGGTACGTACGTAAAACTAGACGTTTCTAACGGGCTTGAGGGCCTTGCAATATTATAGTGCTATCCTTGGACTTAATAGAAAACCATTGGGTATTATTCCGTTTTCTAGTTGAAGATCAAGCAAACTTGTAAACGTGCTAAAAGCGTCTATTTATTATCTTCTTTCTCTTTTCCTACTTTCTCTATAAATTTTCGAGAGTTTTTTTTTACGAAACTAAAATTCTCTTAAAATGCATTTAGGGTTTACTAAAAGTATTTACGGAACTACATGTAGTGATGGAATGTCCTTACAAATTTTATAAATTGGATTTGATGCTTGTTTATATCATGTTTATCATTAGCCAACGATGCGTAGGGGATAAGATGTCCTAAAAATGCATAGGTTGCTTTAATCTTGTTAATGTATGAGACTTCACATGTCACACTAATATTTTTGCGGAGTAGATGATGGAGCCAATACGGGAAACTTTTTTTATAATAAAAAATAAATAAACAAAGCGTGTCACGGTTGTTGGCAAAATCTGGTGAAGCTACTACTTCTCAATATATTTCCATCTTATTTTGATGGGAATAAAATATCAATTAGAGTAAAAGGTTAAATGGCTTCGCTGCATATTTTTAGAGACGGATAAACAAAAACAACCTAAAGTTAAAGGCAAGTTATAGTAAGCATATTTTCCTATTGAGAAATTTTTGGGATGATAAACATTATTATAGTGGTAGTAAGTGGAATGATAGTGCAGCATGGCGCAATAAGTGGAATCGTGGAGGAATCATGACTAGAA
Source organism: Lepidocyrtinus dapeste (assembly GCA_036850885.1). Lineage (NCBI taxonomy): Eukaryota > Metazoa > Arthropoda > Collembola > Entomobryomorpha > Entomobryidae > Lepidocyrtinus > Lepidocyrtinus dapeste. Next base: position 4,298 of record JAANSQ010000839.1, on the reverse strand, counting down.
ACAAACGTTTTTTTTGTTGTTATTGTTATAGGAGGTATAAGAAGTTTGCTAGTTTAGTTGGTGGTCGGTTGGTAACATCTAGCTCATGTGTCCAGTGCGTGTCCATAATAATAGTGAGTGAGACGATGCGATGATGGTGGTAGTGATTAGGATAGTACGTCATTACAGTTCACCAACACCATTCAGAGGAGGATGAAGATGATGATGTGGCAAGCATAGGAAAGTACAGGAGCTTCGTAGAATTGACTTGGACGTTGAGTTTTTTTCTCTTGGAAATACCGCATTTTGTATCGTCCACGAAATGACTAGAATGAAGTAGATTTAGCTGCGCACTTTACCCAAGAAGCTAGGAAAACGCCGATGTTAGGAGTTGTCTTTCTAAAGGGAAAAACTATAAATTCGCTAAGAAAAAGTTAACAATGTTCACATGTCGAAATACTCCATTTTTCCAATTCTGATGATTTCAAGCGCGCTCCTTGTAGTTTTCCCGATGTGAACAATCATTAATGTGGCAATTGAGAAAATGAGCATTTCCAGAGTTTTTTTTTGCGAACAAGCTTCTATCTGCTAACCTTTGGTTTACATCTATAAAAATACAACGAAGTTTTGCTCGTCACCGACAATTTTTTTTGACGTGCGTTGTACTTCAGGTGGACGACTACACAATAGCATTTTAAGAGGCTTGCAAATAAAGGGAAAATGGAATACATTTGGTTACTCATATGCTACATTATTACATATTTAAATTGCGCGTGACTTTCCAATCTTTCACGTGGTACGTATTTCTACAATTTTAATGGCCTCCGAAGCTCAAGTGAGGGCTACGACTGAAAATGAATTTTGCATCGCTGTAAAATGCAACCACACGTTTTTCCAGCGACGACGAGGAACTACAAATAAGCAGATGAAAAAACCCTGTCAATTTGTATAAAGCACTTTGATTAAATCACATGCGTGCCAAATTTAACCGAAGTGTGCTGTCTTCCCCTAGTAAATAGGGGTTCACTGGTAGTTGTTAAATGTTTGTAAATTCTAATAGGTGAAATCATTATCGGCTGAGAATGAATGAGAAGAATCTTGTTAGTTTTTTTTTAACTTTGTATAATTAACAGCTAGGCAATTTATTTTTCTTTAATATTCACCCTTTGCGGGAACCGTTGACCCGTTTTTTCACTTAATGGTCCTAATCATTAGATATTGCATTGCGAGACTCTTTCTATGAAGTATATAAACTGTAAATTTTATTTTCAATTTATGTAGTATCCACAGTTTTGCCAGTGGGATGTGTTGAACTTACCTAGTTCACTTACATTTTTCTTTGATGATATTTGAGGAGGGAGGACGGAAAATTATTATTATAATGATATTTCAGTTATGTTAGTCCTCTTTGGCAACGAAGCTTCATTCTGATAACAAATGCTAATTGAAGTATTGCCAGTGTGAAGGTTGTTTCATCGATGATTGAGCATTTTTTTACTTAGCATTCTCCCCTGACATCATCGTGACAGACATTGCACACTCTGTAGTGCATAATAATAACGCAACCATACATTTTCTTTTTGATTATTGTCGGTCAACTGAACTTACTGAAGAGGTGGTAGGGATTAGAGTTATGTGTAATAGTACGAGCCTCTGCATTGCCTCAAGAATAACTAATTAGATGTGCCTCCGTCACCTAATGCACATGAAAAGTGTGAAAAGGTGCGAAATATGTAATGCACAAAAAAGGAATTTGTAATGGATGAATTGATTGTGAAGTAACGCATCAAATGTAAAAGAGCAAAAATTTACTGAAGAATATAAAATAAGGCCAGGGTATCATTGATAGAATGCAGTGCACATGACTACCGTGTGGTAAATTTGCATAGGGATATTTTTTTGAAGGCTCCTGCTTGTAAAATGAAATCGCGAAAGATCACGGGAAGTGAGACATCTGCGCATTAAACAGCATCTGCAAGAAAATGCTGAGGCCGTGTCTGTGCACAAATTTGTTCATGGAAGTGAAAACAAATCATTGTGGTGTTTCAAAAAGGCTTAGTTTTGCATGCCTTATTAAATTCCAGAAGAACATCTTTTTGTATTTGCACAAGCAATAGGATGATGCTTACGTATCTAGAAAAACCTACATGATATAATAGTTTGACAATACAAAGTAGGTGTATAATTCAACGAGGGTGTGTCATTTACAATCACTATCATAGCTTGTAACGAAAAAAAATCAGTCTGTAATCTTTTCTACAACTATGTAACATGAGTGGCATTACATATTATGTCAACTGTTCTTGACAAAGGTATAGCCTCTATACCATTTTAATTTTTGTCATGGTCATGCCCATCAGATCAAAGTTCAAAAATTCTTATGATTTATTTTATATCGCATCAAGCTGATGCTTGATGTGATATAGTGGCTATGACGGAAGAATGTAAAAGGAATAGATGACGGACAGAAAAAGACGCGAGATTATTTTATGCACAATCGCGAAAAGAAATGTGCTTCGGAGTAATTGCCTCTTATCAGCACGAGCGAATTAAAAGATTTCAAATGAGTGTACCGAAGCAGTAAGTAATCAATCAATGAAGCTGAGTTTGCGTTATGAAGCGATTAGGTGGCAACGTAGGGATTTAAAACTTTGACACGTTTTCACATGCATTCTAATCACATGTTAGTTGGATACATGCACTCTGCAACCTCATGCAACATGTAATGAGTATATAAGTGCATTCATCGTAAAATAAAGAAATTACTGGAAGGACAATTGTCTTCAGCTTAGGATTTGGAAGAGTAGTTTAAGGTTTTGTTTCTGTAGTCATTATACAATATTGCATGTGTTTGATGAATGCTCATCCACTACTTTGTAATGGTTTCATTGTTATCAACATGAATGCTAAGATAATGGGTTGTAGTAGTTAACAAAGTTGTTTATTTTCAGTCATTTTCTGGTTGATTAAGTAAACATTACATCAAATAGGTTTTTTGTTTCATGGGTTCTGGTCAAGAGTCACCGTCTAAAGTCCAACTGCCAGTTCAACATATTTTTTGGGGGAACAGTTATCGTCCTTTAAAAAGCTTGCCTATTTTTGAAAAATAAAAAAGATGGTAGGAATATGTACCTCGAATTTACACATTCCTTCTTTTACAATAGTTAATATTAAGGCTAAATTTGAAGGAATGTCCTAAAAGTTATCCACGTTGTTGGCAAGCCGTTCCACACTTTGTTACGTGAATGACCATTTTTATAGAAGCGCAATAAAATGTGATGCTCTTTAACAAAAGTCGATATCTCGTTGTAATAGTGAATATGATGAAACCATCTGTATAACTTACCTAAGTCACTTGAAGAGCATTGAATCGTGGAAAAAGAGATTGTTCATCTGTCAATGCTTCTTTGTTTTTAAGCGAGTTCAATAATTTTTTTTAACCAATAAGGCTCCATCGTATTACGTTGGACGTCAGTAATAACTAAGTTTTGATTTGCGTATGGATATTATTATAATCTTCATCTCTTGACTTTTTTTCTGTGTAATACAATGTCATCATGTATTACATTATCTTATTCTCTTTCCCATGTAATCTCTGCAAGAAATAGTACTAATAAGTGTACACATGAGATATGTATTGATCATGGTGTGAGGGACTTGTATTTTTCAGATATGTCGTGCCTCTATTATTTAGATTTCGCCTGACCTACTTCCCCACTTTTCTTCCTTTAAGCTACGTTAGTATTATTGCTGCTATGGCACTACTAGAGAAAAAAATTGGCCTGGCCTGACTAGGACTGCATGTTATTCTATTATCTTATTATGCGGCCAATGCAGTTTTTCTTCTGATATGATACATATGATGCATAATATGTGTACAAAGTATATTCGTGTATAAGCATCTACAGAAATTGAGATGGGAGGTTTTGTAGTGAATGCAACGAAACGAGGCTTTTAAGGTGCGCACTCATTGTTTAATATAAAAATATTCTTGAATCGCTGAAAATAGTTGGTGCTATGCTCATTATTGCAGAAAAAATTGCGAAGGACTAAATTCTGCCAAAGGTTACATTTCACTATGAAAATGTTGTGTAACACTAGACTTCCTAGTGGAGCTTTAAGAGGTGTTCGGATACTTAGTTTAATACCAAGATAAAAAAAAATATTTTTCTTGGGAACTGGATTGAGCTTGTACATGTGATCAAATTTGAGAGTGGTATTTAGGCAATGAGGTGGCGGTGGCATTGGTGATGTGGATGAAGATGAGGGGATAGGTTGTGGGGAAAATGCCTATTTGTAAATCTGGTTATGGTGTTTTC
>JAANSQ010000838.1:0-18740 GCA_036850885.1 Lepidocyrtinus dapeste | reverse complement strand
CAATGGATACAGGCATAAACGATTGCTATAAACGACTGGATGTTAGTTAGAGTAGTAAGTAAAATTATGTAACGTTAGTATTACTATCTGGGCAAACTATATTTTCCCTTTATTATTGTCTAAGTATGAAAACTAAGACTTATTATTTATTTATGTGTGTCGTAAGAGGGTTGACACTAGACAAATGGATAAGCCCACCTTAATTATCCAACCACACTAACTTATACATAGTAAAAGTACTAGTCAAAAAAGGTATAAAGTAAACCATAGTTTTGTAGTTCAAGACAACAGAGTAGGGCGACCTATATAACAACAGAGATTTACAAACGTAAATGAATATGACAACCAAAATCATTTGCGGATACTTATACAAAGCACAAGAGTAAACTTGGATTGGAACACCTACGTGCATTATTCAAAGTTCCAATTGTTCTCAATTTCGGACAAAACATGAACTGAGGAGTGGATTCCACGCTGTCTCTTAAAGATTCATAAACGGTACATATTAACTTAGTTTTGCATTCCACCTTTTCTTGTTTCATTTGGAGTCGTGACTCCATCCGTCAGAAGTAATTATGGAGGTATTCAAGCAAAGAGGATATTGATTAATTTAAATTTTGAATGAAGAAATAAATGGCTTATGAGTTTACCTCCTCACTATTTGGATATGAGAAAATGGAAAAAAAACTCGTCTCAATACAAAAAAATAATCAATTACACCGAGGGTCTAGCGTGCATAAACATGCAGACATTGGGCTTGTTAATTTTCGTCTAAAATGTGCATATTTCCAGCAAGTCAGAAAATATAAGCTGTAACGTGCCCAGTGAATTCTGACTATAGGATCTATAGACGTTGTTGGACGACCTAAAGGCGAACACAGCATAATAAATAGCTGAGGTAATTTCAGCACTCTTCTAACTAGCCAGTGAGAGAGAAAGAGTTAAGAGAAAGTCGTGTTTATGCCCAATGCATTCATGTTGCGGGAAAAAGTATATCAACTCGACCTAGCACGCTACTTGCCGGATATGGGCAAAACAATATTTTCACCATTTTGGGAGTTAACTAACTCTCCGTTTACTTTATCTTGACACCCTTTACCGTATATAAGGTTTTTTCGAGATTGAACATACGTCTAAGCGTGGAGTTATGTAAAAGATCACAAATAATGCAAAACGGTTTATATCAAAGAATCGCAGCATGGATGTCTGTTCAGATTTACATTAATAGCATATGCCAAAACATGGAATATGTACATAAGTGGATATCTAGGCATACAACCTAAACCCGAGACAAAGGAGAGACTTTATTAGCTCCCAAGGTTCTACAAAAATATAACATGTTTGCTTGGGAATTTTGCGAAAATCGCATGCATTATTACTCGTTTGACATTTTCATGCTTTAAGTGAATGACCAACAGAACTTGGCGTTTATGGATTAACCGCACGGCCCACCAGCACGAGCTTTCTCTGCATGCCTGGGAGAGCATTCTAAATGAATTGTATTGCTCTTCAGACTGGCTAACTAGTTTTGGCGTAGCGTTAGAAGGCCAAGTGCTAACCGTAAATAGACTTATTCCCCAGCGAACAAACTCTAGTGGGAGGCTTTTTGAATGGCCGAAGGAGGAAAATACCTTTACAAGTTCATACAGTGAAATTTACATGAATTTTTGGCGGAAGGAATGCAAAATGTTATCAACGTCGCGGTACTTTCAGTGGTACTAGGGTCAATTTTATACTTGGATGATTCCGGTCCGCAACCATAGAGTATTTTCTACTTTCTTGCTTTGATATTTAAAGTCTACCAGTATTTTCTTTCCCTTGAACACTTTAAAAACACCATCCAACCTCAACCCAACATAAACTATGTACACATTATAATATATATTGCCCGCACAAAGGACTAATGAAAGTGCTCATTTAGAAACCTTAACATCACTTTGAATACCCACACACCTTACATGCATACATATTGTATGCAAGTGCTCTGCTGAGCCTATCTGAATAATTATTTTAATCAAGTTCCAATCTTTACACTTCTGAAGCTATTTGATTAATAAAGGAAAGTAAATTAAAGGTCAGAAGAGCATATGCAATTGTCAAATGCATTGGGTAACAGGAAAAAAGTTGTCAAACCACGACGAGGGATGATTGAAAAAACGTGAAGTTGAAAACTAATGTATACAGTATGTAGTTAAAATGTTTCCTACTGTTAAATGGGATTAGGTATTGTCTTCCCAAAAATATCGACTTTATTGACTTGTTGGTTATTAATCGTTTAAAACGTGCACATTTTGAATAGGAGTTCTTCACTCTTGCGGAATCAAAGTATGAGGGAGGCATGGGGATAAAAAAACAAGAAAGAATGAGCCCTATTTGCCTGGCTTTTTGATTTAAGATAAGCCTACAAACTGGCAAGAAATCGTTTCTTTCTTATTCCTGTTCTTTCATGTTCATCCTTTTCACCACTTTGAATAAAATGCAACATACCTTAAAAGGAGAAAGAAGAAAAACACCAAGTGAAACCAAGCAGTTTACTATTCAAAAGAAATCCTACAGAAGCTATAGTTCTGGCTGAATGAATCTCTTGTTCCCGGCTTCTGCTTACGTGAATAGGGATATACTCGTCAAGAAAAACGAGGAGAGCGTGCAACAATAAAAGGTTTAAGAAAACCGAGTGCTCTGCTTTGCAGGAGAGATTTGTCCCGGCCGCATGAATAACACTTGACAGGAGATTTTGGTTGAATATCAATGCACTTTTAGCCAGAGGGGATTGATGTACTCTCAATTTGTTTCCAAAACTGGAAAATGCGCAATCGTTCAACTTCAATATTACATTCATACTTATAACGAAACCGCAGGTTACCAAACTGGTTTCCCTGTTGAACAAATCTGCACTTTAAAGCTGGAGAAATTTCAATACACGATTCAGTAGCTAAAACGGATTTAAATAGTAACATTGTATCTATCTACCACACAGATCTAATGAACAAATCCACTAGCTTTGTAACAGACCAGCCAAATCATTTTCAAAACAACTACCGGAGATATCCGTTGTGTCGGATGTAAACTGCGTAGCGTTTAGGGTTGTGAGGTCTTGTGCTCAAATTAAGTTTATCTACACATCTCGCTTGAGTGGAAAGAAATTTTTAACAAGGTAACGTATTGGAAAAACCATAAATTTATGTGCACTGATTTACAATTCTACTGGTCCAATAATGGCATCTGTAATATATGTATAACCTGGTGAAAACAATTTATTTGATCAGATTTGTTTTTTATCGTTAGTGAATTTAATGGACTAAATTTTACGAGTTTGACCATGAAAAAATGCAGATAATTAATGAAGTTCTTTAAAGTTAATTTGTATTACATATGGAATAGCTTTCGATTGCTTCATGCCTCGATTAAGGGTTTGTACGAGACATGCTAGGAAATTTGGGAAGAGCACCTTTGTAAAAAAAAACAGCCAAAAAAGTAGTACAAAGTCAAACCTTTTTTGTTCTTTATCAAAGATGGAGTAACATTGAATTGCCTATACACACACCAGCTGTGTGTCAATATGAACATTAACTGTAGGTGACACTTGGCAGCTGATAGAAAACTAAAGATTGCTTTTCCCCCCGCTTTGTTGCTTTTTTAGTTTTCCTGTTTCCTTTTTTCCATTCGATAAAATAAAGAGAAAGCTTCGATCGCAATTTTACTTATTATATCTATCTCGTTTCATTACAAAATACAAAAAAAAACATGCATACGAATAGAAAAAGGGGACATGCATCCTGTTCTTCGATTTTGCTGTCACTGCTCAAGTTGTTGTATTTGTAACAGTGGAATGGAAGTATCTGTGATGCTCCCCGTTTCTCTTAACTGTACTTCACGTCTTCATGTTTTCTTAGATTTTTTACAACCAACTCAAAGATATTTTTCAGTTTCTACGTACACGATAAAAGTGGAAAATCAGCAGATGAAGCAATACGAATGGATGAGCTTCGGTGGGCTAACTTATACACTGTCAAGCCCGTACATCTTTCTTTCTCCATCCCGTAGTTTTACTTCGCTGACGGGTCTGACTTGTAACTGAACAAGGCTTTAGGCGAAGAAAAATAAAGTAAGCAACAATATAGCCAGTTGATGCTTCTATCACCATTACCTACATAGAGTCTCTTAACTCGCAATTTTTCCAGCTTCTGTTTTAGCAGAATTGTTGCTGAAACATTCGTTTCTTCCTTATTTCTTCCCCTCTTGGGAAATCATTTATCTCTAAAACAAGATGTAATATCCGTATGAGAGATATTGGAGGAACAGACTACGCACTATCTTGTGACAACAAATGTGAATTGAAATCGCTATATAATGTACGATGATATAATCTCACGGAAGAAAAAGCAGACTTAAATAAATCGTTGTAAGTAATGCAATGCTAAAAGTAAAAAGATGATGCATCCTCTTTTACCAAATGACATTTACGGAAAGCTACGACAAATGCAGGGAATTTTGTACTTCCTTTCAAGTTCATTTTAAATATATGTACATATTTGTTTGAAATGCTTTAAGCTGGCAAGACTGCAAACTGACACGAGATATACTATGAACATGTTCACACTTTTTATTCTGTTTTAGTTAGTTTTGTTCTGACACAGGATAAAACACCCAAGATTATTTAAAATTTTATTTAGAAAGGAGTATCCAGTCAACTTCCCAAGACTTTAAACCAAATTCAACTTTTAACCATTTACATAATTATTTAATGATAGAACAAATTGTTCAGATTATATGGAAAACTTTGACTTGTTACAAAATTTCTGTTATATCAAAAGAAAACTAATGTAGTATTTTATGTCGTTAATATAAATTAAATTGTACAGGGTATTCAGTAATAAATAAATATATTCAGGGTAAATCTAGGTACCCTATTTTGTTCGGTTCGAACTTTAACTTCACTCCAAAAAATCCTAAACTGACGAATGTAAAGTTTTTTTTGTTTTTTTTTTTTTAATTATTTCGAAGGCTTTAATAAGAACCTTTGCACTCAAGCTCTATTCGTTTTAGCATACATGGTTTAATTTTGCTTCATTCATTTGATAGTCTCCTCAAGTAATGATCGTTAGCTATTTGGTGTTGCACACCACTATTATTTTCGTATTTTCCTACGAGATTAGCATAGTTGAACCTACAACTACGTTCGCTCTTCCTTATCAGTTACAATACATTAACTAATTCGTACTGCAGAAAACTGTGTTTCCCCATAATTTCATTTTCTTCGTTGGTAGATATGTAAGTATGTATATTAAAAAATTGAGTTGTAAGATCAGATTGATCAAGCAGATGCCAATTTATCAAATAAATTAAACTCATAGGCTGTTTCATTGGATTGAAAAAGTCCACCTATTTGGGACCATCAATGTCAACAAACAGTCGACGTCAGCACCAGTGGGATATAACACTAAAAATAATACGCCACTATGGTCATAGGTATTCCTTGGTGGGCTCCACATCTCAATTTTCTCAATTTGCTGAAATAGACCGTACGAAAAAGAATATTGTCAACTTTTTTCACAAAAAAATATTATTGCTGATATCTCCTAAAAGTCGTAGTTGCCTTCATAAGAATCACTCTGTACTCCAAAAATATATATCAACCTTCGCATATATTTTTGCGGTGTCATCAGATAAAATCCAATCACAAGCGTTCACACTTTGACTTCTAAGTACTTTGTTTCAAGGGTTATGCCCTCAAAGATTAGATTTATTTTCTCGACCTCAATTTTTAGCGATGTTATCTGATGAGGAAAAGTGACTGTAAAAACTTGGTGAAAACCTGGAGAACTTTGGATTTCCAATATTTAATAGATTTTGTATAGAAAGAGCATTTTACAAAGACAATCTGGCTTATATCTGATGTAAGTGTAAGAGGTTTAACCAATCAGACGGACGGATTAACCGAATGACGTAATGTCCAACGTCTAGAGAAAGCAATATTTACGAAATAAATACTTATTACCAATGAAGAGCCTACTTGTAAGTTTACCACAAATTCTTATACAACATGGCTGAGACTGTTTTAGGGAGAAACTCCTCCATTATAAGTTCACTAATGTTTCAAAAGCTTTACAGGTTAGTTTTCCCCTAGATAATTGCTTCATTCAGTCCTGCGACACACAAAAGTACGCAACGGCAATACAAAATATGTAATGATAAAAATTGAAACAATACATGGAATAAAAGACTTCTGGAAGAAGAACTGCATCAAACATTTTTATCGATCATGTGTCAGCTTGTCAATGCTTCAAATATAAGGTTTCTACATAAGCCATAGCATATCTGCAAGTATAACTCTTGTAAATCCTTCTTCCATTAACTTTCCCTAGTTTGAGGTTCATTTATTATGAATTGGAGAAAACTTCTGGAGGAAGCAATGTTGTAAACTATGGAATTTAGAAAAAGGGTTCGCTGATCGCTAAGCTGCAGAACATCAGCTTTGCAGAGCAAGCATGTAAAATATTAACCTTAGAGTTTCAAAACGTAACTATTTAAAATCGCGGCTGCAAGAAGCAAACATACCACATTGTGTTTTACCTACTTACATTTTTATCTTTACACGGGAGCCTACGTTTATAAGATCTTTATAAAATACACATTTTGGAGTACAACCTTGGACGGCACAGGAGCCTACACTTCATAGTCAAAAGACAACGAATGTGCTTGAAGCAAAAAAGAAGACAGAATTAGAAGCAGAAGAATACAACAAAGTTCTATTGCAGCATGGTTCCAGAAAGGTTCTTCGGGATAAAAATATATTCATAGTCATAGGCATGCATAAGAATTTGCATACTGACGTTCAATGGAAAAGGCGGAGCTTTCTCTTGTCCTCATAAGTCATGCCTTTGAATATTACATGGGACTTGAAAACAAAAGAAAGTTATCGTTTATTTAAACCCTATTGTGCTATCATGCTTTCCCTAGACACAAAGATTGTTTCGAAAACCTTACAATATAAACGACCTATATGTCTCGAGAACTCTAAAGTTTAAGTACAAATATTTACTGACAAAATCCTTTTGGTTTTATTTGATTCGCTTTCACTGATGATTGAAAAAAAGTTTAAAGGTTTTTGATTTGGGATGACGATTGTAAGTCAAACCATACTCCATCAAAAAACCGGAAACAGCAAGTAATTGGACAAAAAAGTACCAACGATATGATCTTTTCTCATGCACCAAAATATCGACACTTTCTCATAACCGTTATACTTCCATTTATACCAAGATTTGTGTTTGGTTTTACTCAAAACGCCAGATTCAGATTCATAATTTAGTAGCCAGTATTTTGTAAATATACATACAAAGGAGAATAACGATACACGGCTCCTAAGTTATCTTTTAACTCAGCATATTTTCCTTGCATACAATATGTACCCTGGTAGGAGAGTTATATATCTTACACGTTCAGCACTACAAATCTCTTTGTTTTGGTAAAGTATTTCTGCAACGTTCCTTCATTTTGTACAAAAACTTTTTTATTCCCGAAGAAGTATTTATGTACATGTTCCATTATGTAACTAATGTACTACTGCCGCGTGTTTACTATTTAATGTACATATCTACGTTGAAGATTTTTAAGTACCCTTATAAACAAACTTCATTACAAAGGTTTAAGTGTATAAAACCCTGTATCACTTTTCTCTGGGCTTATGAATAGGTTATGTAGGCTCAATCTTTCGTTTCTTGAAGGGCTTGGTTTTCTTGTTTGTTTTGTTTCTTTCTACATCATGCTTACGATTCCTTTTGTAGTGAGAGTTTAAAAGTATTATTCTCTTCCCTCTGTTGTTTACCCTTTTATAAGAGAAGCGATTGGAAACAGAACTGGGCCAACTGGATGAAAGTCTTGAATTTTGAAATGAATCGATCTTAATGTTCGTTTTTACTGGCCACCAACTGCATTTCTTTGCGTATCATGGGTCCCTACCTTAGGTAATGATTCTACAAAAGATGGACAACACTGGAAGATCTTGCTTATGAACATCTATGTATCCTTAGGTTGCTGAATCGAATCACCCCAGTTTGATACCAACGCTTACTTGTATAAACGAATAAGGAACTATGAGTACCAACAAAGCTTTCAAAGTTTATTAAATTTAGTTGAGTACAATCTTTTTATTGTAAACGTTTTTCTGTTGTTCAGATTGCATGATGTTGTTTCAAGAGAACAGTTTTACGTGTATTGATGTGGCCACTGACCCATTCTGACATTGGTGATGGACGCAGGGAATAATTCATGACGAAATAGCCAATTTCTGATTCTCTTTAAACATTTCCGATTTGATATTTATGAAGATGTGAAATAAAAGAAGAAGTGGGCATACAAGCTGATCCGAAAATACACTCGGTTGTGCTCTGTTTCAGTTCACATTATTTAGAACCTAGTAAAAACACATGAGGTTGAAATTTGAATCAAAACTATTTGCTATCGTTTTCCCTGTGAAAGCTGGCCCAAATCTTAACGTTTAAAGTCATCATTATTAGCTATAAACTCGTACGTGACGAATTAAAATAATTTTTTATCAGACTAAAAAGTAGTCTTTAAACCTAAAGTATTATTCCCATGCTTCTTTAATTCATGTGGACATGAAATTTATAAACAAAGAATTAAAAGCAGACTTGCGTAAACAGTGTATGTAATTAAAAAACTCATGCATCCCTACTTCTTCCCATCATCTTTGTGTAAATGTAGCATCCACCCTTTTTCTCAAGAGAAACGAGTAATTAGTCACTAAACACTAGGGAAAGATAATAAAAGTTTCATTCTTCATAAAGGGTGCCTCTGAGAAATCAGGTTGATTTTATACATGCCTAGAACATAATTAGAGACGACCAACAACAATATGTATGGTCACAATTGGCCTTACAACACATTATGCAGATACCTAAATAGAATGTATTAAATTGTCAGTGCAAGAAAATTGATATGGAAGAAAAAGGCCGTTAGATATTTGCAAATCCTCGATTTTTCATGCCCTGACATACTTAAATTTGTGCAAGTTTGAAGAGTTCTTGCCACATGTAGATCCTTATCAACGAAAATATGCACTTATGCGGGAGATGAAGGTCACAACATGTTTAGTCACACTAAAGGTGCATTTTCTTATTTGTGTGAAACAAATATTCAAGTTCATATATTTGTTAATGAACGAGTAAATAAAAAATAGGTTCTCTTTGGCCATGTGTTATAGTTGAGCCACTATATTTACCATAACAATCCGAATCCGCAACCATCAATTTGTTCATGTGCTTGTGATGATGTGGACCTGAATATTACTATTATACACGGAAGAGGCTTTGTGTTTGGATTATGAGAAAATAGACATACAAATGAATATGCGTTTTGCCCAATATCAGCAAAAAAATCTTAATAAAAATCTGTCATGAATTTGCAAGTTGTATGTTACAAACTGTACGTATTGCCAACTAGAATAATTTGACCGAAACTCACTCCTTGTTTATGGTCGTTGTCCACGGAAAAAACTTATTATAGCTCAACATGAATAAATCTGCCTTGAGATTTCCAAGTCGTAGAAAGCATTAAAATTTGTGACTTCGGCAGACATTTCTAAATATGATGAAGGGAGTGGATAATATTCAAGGAGGTGAATAATATGATATGGATGAACAATGATATTCGAGAAAGAAGTAACTCAAAAGCTAAGTAAACACATGCTAAAAGTGTGTGTGTGATATAATAACGGAATATGGTACGGATTGATAATAGGAACTCATGATGCTCGACTTGTATTTAAACTTTGGCTTGAGGTCATCGCTAGAAAAATTCACCAGGAAAAGAATTGGAATGAGTGTTTGAGTACTGTTGCAAGGTCAGCAAAATTTGATCAATATTTTTCCCAATAAATCCATAAGGCATTGGTGAATATAGTGGAGAACATATTCTCTTAACTTTAAAGCTGAAAATTTTTCCATTCCCTTGGTTCTACTAATGCAAAATCGTCGGTTCATAAAAACGTCAATTTATTTCAGTAGCAGTCTACCTTCGTCTGTAAAAAGGAATTATCATCAGAAAAAATTCATCAGTAAAGTATTTTGTTTCAGAGAAACATGGTTAAATAATGGTATTTTAATCGTTTCCGTCTTTTGACCTCGCAAACGTTGTATAGCACTATGTGAAATTAGCTCTCTATCAATGCTTGCATATAGAAGCAGTAAGTAAAGCATGCACTTTTTGCATCCACCAAACTCTCTTTTACATTCCGAAAATGATTATGCACGGGAGGAACATTCATATTGCTTTCCTTTTTCTCGGAGGTAGAGGAAAAAGTGGTTACACAAAAACCAAGTACCGTCCTTCCTTCAAACGCGATTTTTTCATGACTACTTGTAATGCTCGGTTGAAAAAGTCGGTCGTCAATAAATGAACTTCCAGGCCGAAATAGTGCTTGGTATTTTTTCTCCCTCTAACGCACCATTCCTTTTCACTTCTTATTTTCTATTTATGGTGCCTATGTATGGGTTTTCTTACAATAGCACATGTCTACCATTGCATTGGTATTAATGGATCCACTTCCCTATTCTTTTCTTACTTTCTTTCGTCCACTTTCCAATTTTAGAGAAGCTCTCTGATGTTTCCCACTTTAGGTATACTACTGGTTCTTACTCAACCATCATCGTCATCATCATCATTGCTACAAGCCAGCTTTCCTCTTTACATTTTCGCCCACTTTCGTTTACCTGTATGTGTGGAAGGAAACAATGTGCCATACATATTATTGGACACGGAGATGAATGAAACAACTGAGGATTTCCTTATAAAACAACTCGGCCACTTGAGGAATTACATCATACAGGATCTCGTCATACATAAAAGAATGCGCTGTGTAATTTTGGCTACCTATATGGAACAGTAAAATAAGTAATTTTTTTCAACTGCAACGCTCCACAGGGCGTCAGAAGTAAAAAATGTGGATACAAGTATTGTTGTGACAGACTACCTACGATATCTATCTACTACCAATGTATAGATTTATGTACAGACTCAATTAAATAAAATTTCTTCTCATTTATATATTTTTTAATTTTTTTCCGAATGCGACCTAACCAAAACGCATGTCAGGTTATACTGTTATTCCTCACAGAGTTTACGATTTGAAAGAAGTTTACTTTCTTGGCAACTGTTTAAAAAATTGATTTTTGTACTCGACGAGCCCACAAAAAACACTGCTATAGACAGGAGATTAAAATGCAGGGGAAATCAAAGCAGGTTTGATGAATAAGGCAAAGTAAAGGTGTGGTTTCTCGTGCCGACAGCTGCATGCATGAGTTCGCACGGCGGGGTAAATAAGTATTTCTAATAATGGAATATTATTCTTTTTTTGGCTTACGGTTAGTAGTTTCTGAAAAAACTGAGGGCTTTGTGGTTTTGTTGGGGTCCTGTCTTAGAGTTAATCCGATTGCTTGTTCTCTCCTTTTTCTTCATTTTTTTCATTTTCATTGCATGCAGCATGCTTTATTTATAAGTTGTTGTGGTCAAACAAGTAGCACTAACGGTGAAAGAAAAAATGCGTGCGTACAAAAGGAAAGCAGATACAGGCGCGGTTTTGGTCATGTTTCATTAAATTTTCATGAATTATGAAAGAGATGGAAAGTCGATGGGCTATTTCTGAAAACCCAAAACCCTTTTCTTTTTTAAGTAGATGCGCCTCTTTATAGACGTCTTATCTACTATTAATGCTTCTTCATATTTTATTTTTCCATAAATTTCCTTCCGTTTTACATCTGACGTAATAGCGAACATTTACAAACTTCGTTTAATGAAGAATAAAAGACTCAGGTCATTAAATAATTTAAAATCCAACGAAACATTTCTGGTATTGGAGTTATTTAAATTCAAATGATGTTGCATGCCTGATATTTCAGTAGGAAGTTGTTTCGCTGTATGACTACGTTTACATCCATCATTTGTAATAATGTCCTTCGTTCAACTATTACTCGATTTCATTTAGTAATAGGTATAGGTGTAAGTAATTCTCAATTTCTGTCTGTCAAGGAGACAACAATTAGGAAAGCTGAAATATTTATGTAATGCAATTTTTTGATGGCGTGGTAGTGGATTGCCAATTATAAGTGCAAGGGATTTTGAAATTCCGTAGATTCATTATGAAACGTATGTCAAATTTTGCGTATTGAAGTTTTTATCAAGTTGTATAATTTGCCTTAATCAACAGATAAATAGAAACAATCGGCAATGAAAAGTGTTTGCTATTAAAGCTTGACAAATTAAAGTGATGAGTGATACCCATAAAGCACTTTTAATCACGGATTTAAGGTACGTGCTTGGAAATATCCTAAAGGAGTTTAGTTTTTAAGAAATAACACTCATTGGATCACAAAGACATCAAACACATTGGAAACATGATTGTTTTAAGGTGTCAGACGGAAATAAAAGGAGAACCATGAAATAGTCTAGATGTCAGGATGTAAGAAGGTGAATAGCAGGAACGAAGGAAAACAAGGCACACAAAAGGTGAATTTGTAACATATGGCACCAGGTACTGTTTTTATTACGTAGCTGTTATTTCGAAGCTAAGTATTGATTTTGCTCTGTCCGTCTGTCACCATAACTCTCTAACGCGCGTAATAAGATTGATTTCTAATTCGAAATTTGAGTATTTGGGATCCCAAGGTTAAACTGTTTAACTTTTGGATGATATTGGCCAGGTCGCATGAGGCCAGGGGTCAATTTGTCAATTGGATGAATTTTTTAATGGCAAGTTATTCGAAAGGTCTTGGCCTTCTAAATATGTATCTTACAACTATTGACCTCTTTAAATCAACCCTTAAGGCGGTAGGGCCAATGCTATTTTCAGCTACGTTTTAACAGCTTTAAACATCTTTATTTCAACACGAAACTTTGTCACCTCTATACTCTCTGACATCTTTACGTTGTTGACAGCATGATTAGATGTAGACCTTCACTGCTAGTGATCAATATAGTTTTAATGGAATACAAATAATAGGGAGCGAAAGTCCGTTGATTTGTTCGACCTTACAAGGTGATGCACGATGTTCAATACTTGTGAATATATCATTTTTACATGTTTCTATATAGCTAACCAGAATACTAAACAATTCTGTCTCATTTTTGAATCGTTGTGAGTCAAAACTATTGTCTCAAAAATTGAAAATTTGTCAAAAAAAATCAATAATTTTTGTTTAAAGAATGTTAAGTAGTCATAACAAAACATATTTCACCTTTTGAAAATTCTATTAAGTACATAAACAAAATAAACATTCTGCATGTTAGTTGTACAAGTGACATTAAGAATCAATAACAATCAAGTGTAGCACAATCAAAGCAAAAATTCGTGTTTTTGTGTTAATTTATATGTCACCAACGAGTTACCCAGTTGTTTAATCCGCTACTCAAAGGTAAAGAATGAGTATTTATTATATGTATTGGTTCAAAGAAAAGGAAACTTTAGAAGCGCAATTTTGATGTCTCACATGAATATTTTGCACTGAACAATTAATGCAGCTGTTTAATTATATAACCACCTTAGTCCCTTCAAATTAGAAACGCAATCAAGTCATCTATTGCAGCTTTTTTCGTTTCCTTATTAATTTTACCTGATAGACTACTTTAAAGAAGATTCTATTTCGGCAGAATTCAACCACCATTCGCACAAGAGACATTTTTCCGGCTAAATGTGAGCTAAGTATGGACAAATAAGTTGTAAATACTTACTTGTATGTGTAAAAATAAATAACCAAGTCACTCGGTGCTGTTATACAATGTGGGTATTCAGATTCCCACGTGATTAAAAGTTTATTTGGTTTAATATTTGAAACTCAGATGCATAAAAGTTTGTTTGGCCGGTTTAAGCTGCCATTCAAAATATATTAGCGGAAATTTAAACTAAAAATAGACTTTTAAACCACTGCAGGGTTAGAGTTTAGGAGTTTATTATGTGGGCATATGATCGAACAGACAAAAACCAAAACAAATACCAGCTCTGATGTCTAGAGCAAGCAATTTGAATTTGCCGCCAGTCTTAACCGAACACTCAAGGGGCGGTTATGGTTTAATCCTCGTTAAGGTTTAAATGAGAATTTTTAAAGTTTGAAACTCGATAAACTTGGAGGAAACTGAATACCCTCAATGTCTTTGTTACATACCATAAGAACAAAGATAATAGAAGCCAGGTTGAGAGTGGTAATAAAAATTTTATATTACTTCAAATTGTTGTATCATTTTTTATAACTAAACTTTTTTTTTGCCAACATAGACTTTGCAATTTTACAAAGTTTGTTCATGGTTTTCATTTTCCTAGTTGGTTACTCTACTAATTTAATCGTGACCAGAGAAAACCAACTCACATTTTAGTGCGAGTTGAATCAAAAGTTTTTTTGTGAAAGTTGTGCTCAAAAATACAATTTAATACCATGATGCAATAATACAGTATACATTTAACTGCATAATAGTGTATTTATGTGTAGTTATGTATGAATTTATGTATTAGCACACAAAGTAGTTTCTCCAAAATTCAGCCAGTCAACCATACATAACAAAGAAATGGGGTGATTTTTCTAGTAAAAAGATAATAAGCACAGGATGTAAGGGTTTAAATGTGTATCAAAATATCTAATTAACATAGCAGGTTACAAGAAATTCAGCAAATAGTGTTACACCAAGACCTATTCATTCCTAAAGTTTCTCTTTGCTTTCCTCGATTACTATTTTTCAAATGAGAAGTAAAAATTTGTTGGGGAAATACCGTCACAAAATAATACCTCATTTGTGTTGCAACCGAGAAAAAGGAGTAGATGGCTCGAAATAATATTTTTGACAAAGTCGTTTGTTGGATATGCAACACAGAAAGTACATGATCTGAATGTAAATTTGAAATAAGGAAAAAGTTAAGAAAAAACTGTGGACTTTTTATGAGCCTTTTTCTCTGTATTTCATGTCAACGAGGCAACAAGACTCAACACTTTAAAAATGTTTTGTTCGCATAAAATGAAGCCAGAATCATAAAAATCTTGATGTAAAGAAATGGACATTATTCATGCCCACTTGCATACTTATAGTATGAATAAACTGAAATTAACTTAACTCAACCCAAAAATAGTTTTTTGAACTTTCATGCAGAATATGTATTTAGTTCATAATTATTGTGAATTTCTCTGAAATTCAACCATCTCGTGCTAAATATTGTGTAGAGTTAGCATAACACTTTCTCCAAAATTTTTAAAGTACTTATTCATACAAACTTTAAACTTCTACCTATGTATTTGGCTTATCATCTCAGTTTTATTTTCCTTTAGAGTTCATATATGTTTAGTAAAGCTCAAGGAGTTTCGATTTGTTTATATGGCTACTTAATATTTTTTCAGGGGGAAGCTTAAATCACCTTTTATAGCCGCGGCTTTTGTACGAAATTTTTACTCCAATTGAGTCATCAACATCATGCCTACCACTGATTCCAAATCTGGGATAGATATTAATGCGATAATGTCCTAAGGTATCAACTACATTAATACCCAGACTCACCAACTTCATCAAATGTAATCACTACGTGATAGTGAAAAATGCTCGCAACCACTGTGTTTTTGTTAGCCGCTTATACGTTATGAATACTTATACGTCTAAAGGACCGCCTGCAATGCATGCCATATCGCATGTATCCAACTTTCACCATGAAAAGAAATGTATGAAGGTGGTTCATTCAACCGTACAATGTAATATGTGCATGGTTGGTTGAGTAGTTGATTGCTCTTTTGCTTGGCTTGGCTAGTTAACTGTAGTAGACAAAAAAAGTCACTCCAGCAACTCCTTTCTTCTCCTTTTCTTTCCGTACTATTCTTCCCAACATTTTCTTTCATATATTTTTGAGAAACAAAAAAAGTGAAGAAAGTAAGATGGATCAAGGAAAAAATGGAAAGACTGAACATTAATATTTTTGTTACAAGAGTATTTCTTGTCTCTTTCAACAACAACAACAACATCATATTACACAGTCATTGATTTTCCTTCTTTATTTTTCCTCCATTTTATTCTTCATCGCTGCTTCTATTATCATAATGCATTTTGCTGTATTTGCTACTTTCTTTACCGTTCCCAAACTTGTACGAAACGTATCGAGCATTTCTTAAAAGAGGATTTCGTTTTTCAGTTTGAAATGAGATATTTCTTCATAGAAAGGTGTCTTCGTATGTTTGTACCTGAGGTCGGTTCCTACT
This sequence comes from Lepidocyrtinus dapeste, assembly GCA_036850885.1. Lineage (NCBI taxonomy): Eukaryota > Metazoa > Arthropoda > Collembola > Entomobryomorpha > Entomobryidae > Lepidocyrtinus > Lepidocyrtinus dapeste. Next base: position 2,499 of record JAANSQ010000838.1, on the reverse strand, counting down.
TTACGAAATCTGACAAAGAGACCCTGAATCAAGTTGTTATCCTTTGAGACAAATAAAAGCCATTGTTACCTCAAATCGGCTTAGTGAAAAATCATTCGTAACAAATGATTACTTTTATATACAGTTTTATTGGACTATCCGCTGAACTTCCGCGGTAAAAGTGCATGTGGGGAAAATATACTAGAGGAGTTAGAAGATGAATCATACACGATATCCTGATTGAAACACAAACTGACTAGAAACAGTTTCGAAATCGCTTTAAAGATTTATTTATATTTTAGGGGGTGATTTTAATAAGAATCTAAGTTCCATACAACCTTAAGGATATTTTGCATAATTTTTCAGATAAACTGCACACGTTCTTAGCCAGGATCATGCTACATTGTGTGAAGCGCGAAAGTAAGAAAATTCAATGGAAAAAAATTGACAAAATATTACAATTGCCAACAAAAGAAACAGTCTAGAATTTATAATGCATAAATGTAATCCTTAGAAAAGACTCTGTCACTGCCGCTAACATGGTTGCTCTTTTGACACAACTTTCTGCGAAATTTGGCTCAGGTGCACTCAAATTGACATTTATTGACTCCACTCACCAGCACTAGAGCTACACACTTTATTGCTTCCTCTGCCGCTTTATGGTTTAGTGCAATTTGCTACCAGACATTTAAGCAGTTGAATGCTCTCCTTTCCAGCGTAGAAGATTTGGCCTCTTGTTTCCCTTCAAATTACTGTCGCTTGAACTTTTAGATATGAAATAGAATAGTTTTACAATAAGGCAAACAACATGAAAAAGTTATCTACTTCCTCGAACTTTCTCACTCAAACAAAACACAATCTTTGGGTCTGGTATTGAATTCATGAATTTGTTCTTACTTTGATTTGGAAACATGAGGTTAAATGCCTATAATACATTACAAGCTAAAATCCAAAATAGTGCTACTTTGGTTATATTAAGTAGTGATCAAGAAAGGTATTATGCAACCAGGAATGTGATCCTTTAAATACATCTTATTTTTTGTATTCATTAAGTCTACAAATTTTTGTAATCTTCAAAGTTCCTAATACACAGCGACCCAGATAAAAATATACATGAATTGTATGATAAGTCTAAAGAAATACTGTAATTGACATGAAGCAGTCTGGCTAAACCACTAAAGATTGAGGCATCCATTGAATTCATCAGGAATGATACAACCTGTGATAATTAGCAACTCTCATTTCTTTTCTAAAATTAAAGCTTATTTAGCAGCTAAGCTATTGTTAAAATTATATCTAATGTGAATTAGGATTGAAAAATCACTTGAGTAGGAAACATCGTTTTACACATTTATAATGCGAAGCAGGGCTTCATCTATCTATAGTTATGTCAATAAGGGTCATTTCATTTCTTATACCTGGAGGTTCCGTAGTGGCAGGCGGAGTAGAAGCAACATATTCAGGAAGAGCTGGATCTATCCCATTTTCCCTGGGAACAGGCCCAGGTGCCGGAATAGGATACAAATTGTCACAACATTCTCTGTCTGGAAACTCACTCCCTAGCGTAGGACCAATGAACAAGTCACCAACAGTCACGACAAACATGGTCAAAACTACAACGGAATAGTAGACAGGAACATTAGAATGATAAAGATGAGAATGTCGTTGCTGGTGATGCCTTTGTTGTTTGGGTTCATCATGTTTCTGCTGCTGATGATGATTTTTATGTTCTTGAAAATGATGATGATGATAAAGATGAAAAAGCTGACGACTTTTGACACCTGTTTGATGTCCCGATGAATGACCCATTCTCTTATGATGGGTACTCCTTGTCATTCCAATTAAGAAGATACTTTGTAATAATCATACGGATATTAGTAGGCCAAACCTAAATTGGTTTTTTATGCGATTAATTTACTGCATTCATTCCAAAATCCTCATTTGTTTAATGCACTCAATTGAAGTAAAAAACATTCGGCAAACGCTTTGTTGAAATGAAAAAAGAAAAAGGTACCACTACTGTCCTTTATTTCTTTTCTGCGAGTATTTAAAAGCAAGAGTAAACAAATGAATTGAGTATCCTCCGAGTACTCAAATGGGGGGTATTGTGTATAGTCGGCTCACAATTCACGGTTGTTCCACCCTCTATTCAAGAGATGATGGAAAAGTGAAGGCAAAAATAAAATGTTTACAGAGAGTAGGCTTGACACGTCTAAGATATTACTGTTAATGCTGACGTTTCAAGGTTAATATTTTCCCAAGAAAATTATAAACACGCAATTTAGTAACCAGACCTTAAGTGCCGGCGAATCTGTACTTGTAACACATATTTCTCCGCTATTGTTTGCTGGTTTGACAATCATCAAGTTTCTATAGTTCCGTACGCATTCGTACTCTAATTGTGAATTCTGTAACTGCACGAAAATTAGTACGTTCCTAAAATTATATTTTTAATTGTTAAAATATTCTTGGGAGCTTAAGACGTAAACATTCGATTTATTAAGAGTTATACATTAGCAG
>JAANSQ010000837.1:0-18742 GCA_036850885.1 Lepidocyrtinus dapeste | reverse complement strand
GTAATATCATTTAGATGCTCACTTAAGACTCTTTTCTTGTACTTACAAGTCCTCATTTTCTTGAAACTCGTAAAAAAGCCAAATGAACTCTCGTCATCTTAGCCACATATACACAAGCACTTAGCAAATTCCCAATTCTTAAACTGAGACTAGACATGATTAGATAAGCCAATTTTACAGCTTTTGTTCTACCAAATTGGAAAACAAAGGTTTAAAGTTTACAATTAGCCTGAATCTAGAAGACGTCATGCTAAATCCAAATCAAAATATAAAAAACTTTTATGAGATCGATCACTCGCCACACACAAACCGAAAGAATTTTATCGTTCTTTTGTGTGATTGGCGCAAATACATTTTTGTCGACATCCGACATACAGGCAAAAGTCTTACTTACGCCGATGGTCATAAAAATTTGCCCTGACTAATTCTTCTTAAATGTTTGCAAAAATAGCTGACATACAGATTTTTAGAAAATGTCAATTCCTTACGAAGTTTTGGGATATTGTTGCGCTTATTATTTCCAAACTTTTTCTTGCATCGCTATATAGCTCCCTTGCATTTCCATAACTTGCTCTGATTGCATTTCCTGCTTTGTGATCCCAAGTTTACTCCTTTGCTGTTGTTTACTTTGCCGTTTTTTGGCTCACCAAAAGCTAAATTTCAGTAAATAGTCAGCGAGACCAAATCATGAGAAGAATGATGTGGGGAATTTTCCAAAGAAAAAGAGAAGGAAGCAATTGGCAATTGTGCACGTTGCACACATGTCTGTCCATCTAAATTCGTTCAGTGCAAGCTACACCCTGCACTTAACTTCCTTCCTAAGTGAAAACAAGTTTATTACCAGGGAGCGAAAAGCAAAGCCAAGCTAAAGTGGAAAACGGGTGATAATATCATTAAAACCCTCCCGATACATTTTACATTTTCCTCCGACTATAGTGACATACTCTAAACATTGTGTGCTTGACTTGTTCTTCTTTTGCTTCTGGTTTGGCTCTGGGTCTTTCAGTCTTTCCATCTCTCCTTCCGTTTAATAAATGCATGCGTAGTGTTCGTTAGGTTGGACGTCTTTGAAACTTGTGAAAGCCAAGCCATTCCGTCTGTTGTTCCGAAACTAGCTAGAGTTTAGTCTTGGAGCTTCGTCGCAGTTTTTGTGGCGGTGGTGGTGCATTAGACTCTCGCTTCCGGAAGTCATTTCAGTTTTTATGCAACTGCATTATTCGTAGCTTTTGGAAAGACTCTTAGGAGCACATGTGAACATACAGGAAATCGTTCCGTCCATTCAATTTTACATTTTTGATTTAAAGTGGCTTAACCGACTACATAAGTGTGTTTAGCTGACCGCAAATTAAGTTGTTAAAATGGGTGACGTCGAAGTTCAAATGCAAGTGACCACGACAGAGAAAAAGGTGAAGAAAGTTAAGAAGACCTCGAGCAAAACCACTAAGTCCTCAGGAGGCTCCATTGAGATTGAGGAGCAGCAGACTATCATCACTTCCTCCACTGGAGGAGAGCTGGAGAGTACAGGGAACAATGAGAGACAGGCCTTGCCACCCCCAGCCCAAGAGGATGGTGTGGAGAAAGAGAATGCTCAACCTCAGAATAATGGCGACACGTATACTTACCCTCAGAAATTCATATATTTAAGTTTCTTCCATTCACTCCAAGATCAAGTTCAATTTCACTAATTTGAGCTTCAGCTCCAAAGGAATTTAAAATATGCTAAAATGTTATGAATGTGGCATCGCTTTCTACACTCGGGTTTCCTCAAATTGCACTTGATATTCTACTAGAATTATATCACAAGTTCTTCTATTTTCTTCCAAATATGTTCTGGTGACTCCAAGATACTACTTTGGCTGTACCGACAGATCAAATTAAGTATTTAGATTTTGAAACAAATTTCTCAAAAGATGGATATGTGTGTATGGCTTATGTACCATATCTTACGCGATTTTCTGAGAATTTTCGCTTGCCACTCATGAAGGGGAATTCCAGTTCAGGTTGAAGTAAAAGTAGAGTGACATCATTTCTGAATATTAGGTACATTGTTTCTGAACTGATCTCCACTTGCTCCTATGTAAGAAAAAAAGAAAAAAGAGGTAGAAGTCTTTTAGTCACCTGAAGTTTATTGATGACTGAATTTTTAAGATTGGGGTGACGAATGTTTAGAGGATTTGACCAAGCAAAGGATCTCGGGTCGGAAAATTATTCTGGTTTGTCATTCTGTTCGGTTCCCATAACTTAATTTGTTTATAGTTTGAGCAGTTACATGGAAGCGGGGTGAAGTGAGAAAATGTAATTTATATCTGGTCTCCCTAATCATGAATTTCATAGAATTTAATTTGACTTAATTTTCCCCTCCGTATCGGCGATGTGTTTAGAGTGGGAGAACTCTATTAATCTCAATCCCATAAATATCTTAGAAGCATTTACAGCGCTTACGTCATTTACGGTTGGATTGGGTCGGATCGTTGTACTTGTGTGAAACATTATTATTAATACAATCCGTTATACTACATCCTTTCTCATTTCTGACTTAGTTTCTTCTTGTAAGCTCTCCTCATGTTGTCATCACTTTGGAGCTCTAAACTCTCAATTTTTATTTCAGATCGCATAAAAGTTTACTCACACTTTTTATGCCTGCTTGAAACGAGATGCTGATATTTTTATGCACGCATTCATACATTTCATACATTCTCACATTTTGCTGGGATGAAAATTATCATGGCTGTTGCGAAATATTAAATAAACATAGTCGGCTGGCATAGTCTCCAAGAAATTGGATGAGTCACAGATCAAAGTAGAGAACTCTCTGTCTCTACTGAGTCTTTCGGTTAGTGGCTTTGTAGGTGCTCTTCTCTCTAGGAAGTTGCCATCCTACAAGATTTCCCTAAAAATATGAGGAAAATTTCATAAAAAATGGTTGTAGCAAAGTGAGCTGGAGTTTCTTGGAGTGAATCGGAGTTTGAGGTTAAGTTTACGTGTGGCCTGAGTTAATTTTGAGGTAAGTCATCATCTACCATTTTATTCGATTTCTTATTCCTTTTGTATGATTCATGTTTGAATGAGCTGAGACAAAGCAATATGGATACACTTAAAATTTAACGGCAAGTCGTAAATAAAGTAAGGGCCATAAACGCCTAGGAAATATTTGCAAAAGAGCGTTTCCGGCGACAAAAGTTTTCCAAAGGAAAGAAGTTAAAGTGGCGTCGGTTTTATTGGCTTTGCAAAATGGGCGCTTGGGATTTTAGTGGGATATTAACAGGCAGGAAAAACGTATAAAAAGGAATGTTTTCTGTAGAATGATGAGTGATGAGTATTTTTAAGGAATCTGGTTTTGTTTTGGTTTTGCACTTTGCAGTTAATTTTTAGTGGAGAATTCACATCGGCCATGAACAAGGACTTTCACCCTCAGCATTTTTGCTGCTGGCAGTGCGACGAGAGTCTGAGCGGAAAGCGATATGTTCTCCGGGACGAGCATCCATACTGCGTAGGGTGCTACGAGTCGGCCTTTGCTAACACTTGTGATCAGTGCAATCAAATCATTGGAATCGGATCAAAGGTGACTCAAACAGGCTCCATGAATTTTTAAACCAGGTCGAGGGACATTATTAAATGAATGCGAATGATTTTGTTCTCTGCAGGATTTGTCGTACAAGGACAAGCACTGGCACGAAGCCTGCTTCTACTGCTTCAAGTGTCGCCTTAGTCTCGTAGACAGACAGTTTGGATCAAAGGTGGGCACCAAAATAGACTGCTTAACTAATAATTGTACCTATATCTATACAATGAGAGACTGCATTTTTCAATACTTGTTTTCTTTGACATGATTTTTTCAAAAAATATTTGCACATATTCCAAAAGTATTTTAAAGTCATTCAATTAATCAGATTAGTGGTTCTGAGATTTTGAGAGCATGACGACTTAATTTCCATGTCAACGTTCATGTGCTTTAAAAGATTAATATTTTGAAAAATATACAATACTAGAAAGTTATTTGTATGCTTGTATCAACAGCTAATTCATCAAAAGAATTCACGAAAAAAATACTTTAAATGTGATGAGTTTCCATTTAATTGGCGGACTGCCCATACATTTCACTTTTTCCTTGATCGTGTCCGCCTTTAATTAGTACAAATCATACACGCAGCTTTTTAACTCTCGAGCCAAATTTTTCTCAGGCGAAATAGACATGAGAGATTTATTTCTGATCTATGATACCTAATTAAGTATATTAGTTTTAAAAACATTTTTGTCTGTTCTTAGGCGGACAAGATTTATTGCAGTCCCTGCTATGAAGCTCAGTTCGCTGCACGATGTGACGCTTGCGGAGATGTATTCAAAGCGGGTAAGTTTTTTGTTTCTCAAGTAGGAACAATTTTTAACTTTCCAAGGGAACTGAAAGGGACTTAAATAAAACGAAACTACGGATTTTGAAAATTCAGACATGACTAATTATTTTTATGCCATTGTAATTAGTTCGCCCTCTTAACTATATTGTGATATTGTTACGGGTAAAATTAAGACAGATTAGAGTCCCATCTAGCGGCTAAACGTGAATGTATGAATGAACTTCGGTTTCTGAATTTATAGGTTCGTCTGTGAACACAAAATTTTAGAATGTTTGCTTTTTCGTATTTTTCATGAAAGTTTCATCTACTCTCGAGTAACTCGACTTGATTTACCAAAAAGGAAAATCATTCCAGCTAGTCCTGCTGATAAGATAGGAGTGCTTTTTCAAACATTTTGTTTTTGTTGACTGCGCACCTAATATAATATTTTTACGATGGCACATTTCGAAGTAGAGTGACCTTAAAAAGCTATACTTTTTCAGTTTCCATCTGCTGCTACTTACAAAATATTAGCCAACTTGGTTAGTCTGATAAATACCAGATAAAAGTGACTGGATGAAATTGGCAAATATTGCGAAAAATTGTGTGTGATGTGATAAATAAATTGTGTGCAATTAGTCCATTTATGTAAGATATATGCATGGCCTTTAGGAGAATGTGGTTCTGGCTTGGCTTCCTTGACTATAGGCTTTAAGCTCGGATGAGAAGAATCTCAACAAATTTGCTTTTTGTCAGGAATTGATTCCTTTTAAGGTAGCTATAACTGAACAAAGTAGAGTCAAATGACAGATAGCAAGAATCCTATATGGAGAAAGGAGAACTCTGGAATTTGCAAATGCTTTTAGAATTTCTACCCAATGTTTACAACTTGGCAGTGTGATAGAGAAGCTCATAAATTGAAGCCATTTTAGATAACCTGAGCTCTGAAAACAACTTCAATTTACAACGAGATAAGTTTTGGAACTGTGCGCCTATTTAAGCCGGACTTGATTTCGCTTTGTTCTGTAAATATCTCTACTCAATCCTTAGTTGCGTCTGGTTGAAAATCTAAATTCTCGCAAGTTGTTGGGACTACTTATTTGGTAACGATGTTCTAAACACTTATGTTTCTGTGAATTCTAGTCAATTTCAAGATTATCTGCACTCCATTCCATTCTACTCCAATTTGTACGCATTATCAATTAGCGTTAAGTTATGAGGTACAATAAATCATCTCACATCGCAAAGAGGGACCTATAGACCAAAATGAAGTTATAGAATTTCAAACTATAATTCGTAACTCATCAATGGTCCAAAAAATGAAAATAAATTATGCTTATCTGCCAGCCCAAGTAAAGTATAAGTATAGGAAGACGAAGAGAGTAAACGCGATGAAGAGTCAAGATGCTCACTGGTTACAGGAATGACTGTAAGCTTCAAGGTTCAAAAATAAAAAATCTTCAAGTCTTCAAATATATACTAAAAGCTAGTTTGTCCCGTGGAATTCTTTAGATTTGGATCGAAGCACAAGGTACACGCGTAGGTAGTTTTAATTCTGTTATGTCCCTTACTCGCACCTACGGGCACTCTTATCTATTATGGTGAAGAAGTCGAATGTCAGGAAAGTGTCATAATTAGATCAAAAAAGGTATCCTAATTATGGTTGCGTATAGTCTACGAATTTCAAGGTGTCCATCAGGCTGGTCGCTCATATAAAATTTGAGCAATTGTTTACACCTTTGTAATTGTGCAAATGGTGGTCCTTAACAGAGAAAAAAATGTGAGGAGGTGGAGGACGACTCTGACTATTCTCAACACTGAATCCGTAGAGTTAAATTAAACAAATCATACATTGTTTTCTCAGTGTGGAAGTAATTTAAGAAAATACACGACGTTATGATCGGAAAGGCAAATAGTAAAACAATGCAACAGGGTGTGAAGGTTTAGGAAGGCTTTAGTTTTGATTGTTTATCAAGTTTAATAAGTAAGATATTTGGCAAGAATTTTTACAATTACTGATCAGTTTGATCAGTAATGTAGAGGTTGTGTCGTAAGAGTGTGAAGACTCAGAAACAGTCTAGTTGACTATTATGTAATGTTTATTCAACTGACACCAGAGCTAATTACAGTTATTTTGTACTTGGAAGATTTTAGGTTTCAAATGATTCAAGTATCAAGGATCAGTTTTCATTGACATGTTGTCCAAAATTCACTAATTTCTATTAGTTTTTTGATGGGAGTTTCTATTAAGATGAAAAATTTAATTATTTAGCCTGAATATATAATCACATAATCTACGTTTTAATTTGTGGTTAGGTCAGGCCCAAGCAGCTCCAATAATCATAATTTAGTCAAAAGGCTCAGGTGCATTGTTGCTAGGTACTTCCGAACGTGTGTGTCCCATCCAACGACCACCGTACTAAGCCATCTCTGTTTTAAGCTTGCTCTTATTTGTATTTCACTTTTTACTCCCACTCCAACTACTAGCTGTCCAACTACTTCAACTTGTCCAAATCCCAATACAGTACTTTTGGTATGCAGGTATTTCTGAGAATCATGATCGGGATCTTTGTATACCTTATATTTTCTTGATTGAATTGTTAAGCCCTGAATGGAACATTACAGCTAAGTGTAAGTCAGAAAGCGATATGGAATCTTGCTCCTTTTGTCATTTTCTTCTTAGCTTAGGTTGCATTAAATTGTATATTTTGATTGTGTAAATTTTGGAGATGGTTGTAGATTCTGAGTAGAAAATATCATTTACAAAGATAATGTCACATGAGGCATTTAACTGCTAGTAGTTTTTATCATTATGCCATCTTTTCCCATCCCAGCATTTGTTCCCTTTCCCTCACGCAATAGCCAACTCATGTATTTCACGACTCCAACTATTTAAATTTGTTATCCCATCATCAGAAATTATTTAGGTATTTGATATCGCTGGAGCCAGCTTGCCAGATTCAAATAGTGTGATCTAGTCTCTGCAAAAACTAATTAATTGCAAAGATAAAATTTAATTTCCTCCTGAACACTCACGTACACTCTCTTAAACATTTAGTGTAAATTACACCATTTTTTTTGTTAAAATGAGTAAACTCTCCGGATATTTTTGGAAAGACCGGTTTACTCCATTACACTCCAAAATACATTGTGATAAATAAGTAGGCAAGTATAATTACTACCTCATTGTTAGTGTCACAGCCACTTGAAGACTCGAAGCTAGAGAGAAAATTTCTAATTCGCATATTATTCAACTCCAAAAATATATCCAACTTGGTTTATTCAGGTGGGCGGACAATAGGTACGGATTGGTACTAGTCCTCTCTCCCTGACCAAAAAAAGATGGGCTTAAAGTTAAAAGACGCATTGTCCAAATTGTGAATTGTGCTTCGTGTCAAGGTGATTAATCCACGTCTGCTCAAAGATTTTAAATGGAATGCTCACTTTACAAATACAAAAGGATAAAACGAACGCTTGCATTCCGTTCCATTTCATGATAAATGAAAATGATTATATGTCGCATGCACCTATGTATATCACAGAACAGGACGCAAACAACACAAAAAATATGTAATTGGAAGAGAGTCAAGTGGAAACCTGACCTGACTCAAAAACCTCAAAATGCTCAAAAAGCTCAAAAATGGAGGGTAAATTCCATTCTCGTAGATTTTTTTGCAGATGACGAAATTAAACAGGACCATATAAAACCAAGAACCAGGATTTCATAATTATAATCAAAATGAGCTTGACATTAGCAAATAAAGCGATCTGTACAGCACTGATTAGGTAATCCCATCCTGGATGATTCAGAAATGCCAGTGAACAAAGTCAGAGCGGTAGGATTACGCATATTCAATCTACGATTCAGATTTAATTTTTTAGGAACTTTTATTTCGTCAGGGAAATAAATTGTATTTTCAGAGCACTTTTAGGAGTTTATTTGATGCTGGAGTAATCAAGTTAACTTTGACTCAATTGCATTTTTGACTTTGATGCAGACTGATGTACGAAAAATTAAGAGTTGACATTTTTATATTGGGTGCCTGGGTGGAGTTACAAGTCTGAAAATTATAGTGTAATTTCCGCCCTGAATCATAATTGGTTGTTGTAGAAATGACATGGAAGAGGAAATTGATGTGAAGAATTGTGTCACAGGAGCGAATAGGTAATTTGTGGCCTGATAGGGTGCATTGAATTGGATAATTTGTCAACTCGGGACATCAAATTGTAACGGCAAGGAAGTGTAGGTATTAAGCACTTGGGTATTAAACAATTAACCCAGAGCAAATTAATCCATTGAAAATGCCAAATGGAAGGGTGCAACTTTGCACATGCATAATACTAATTCTAAAAGCTGATTCTAATTCTGAAAGGAAGCGGAAATGGCAAAGGAAACATCACCATAGTGAAGGGTGAAGGTTCAAAGTGTGAATTTTCAAACAAAAAATGTTTGCATTCGTGGGAACATCCATAACTTACAAGAATTTGTTCACCCTCGTTTAAAGCATTACAGCTAAAGTTTTTTAGCATTTAGCAGGTGGAATTGTCCATCAAACATAAAGCCAAAGCTTACATTGATTTTTTTATACCAGGGATAAATATCCTGGTATAATTTTAGAACGTACCTTTCAGCTTAGAAATTTCTAGTAAGTTGTACTGGAACTGTAGTGTTACTTTGTAATTTCCATGTTTAATTCTTCTGTTTTTTAGTATGAGAATGCGAAAATTCAAGCTTATGTACGAACAAACTCTTTAGGCAAAGGAATATCCTTTTTAGCTTGACTCATCCTACCACATTGGAAGAGTCAGACCAGAAACCGATAAAACTATTATTAGAAAGTTTACTTTATTACATTTTGCCGAGAAGAAAGAAGAACAGGAGGAAACGAGCAAAGTTGATGAAAAAGTTCAAGCTGAGAGTTTCCAAAGAAAAAAGTTTTCATCTGGGCAATGCAGGATAAGTCACGGAATCCAGATGAATGGGCACATTAAATTATCCCCTGCATTTTAATGAGATGCTTTACTCGCTTGCTCTCTGCATGTCACCATGCCGTTTTTTAATAATGATAGCATCTAATCGCTTAGCAAGCTAATCATACAACGATTCATCACATCAAAACATAAAACGGCTAAAAGTATTCTCACAGTCACAATCAGTTGTGTATCCATTCTAGTTCGTCGTTAAATGTTAAATTAGCGTATTGGAATGTATGGAGGGATGGAGGATGGGTTGATAAGTACATGTCATGTCCTGTCTATTTCTTGTCCGTTTTGAGACGTTTGAATATACATAGATACAATATGTAGTTTGATTCGGATTATAATGTAAATATTAAATTGCAAACTGCGAATCGCTAATCCCCACCTGGGTTCGAATGGTTTGTGAGATGGTGCAGAGTGGTGCGGCGCGCATATTGCAGTAGGGCAGAGGAGCACACAACACTCACCTCAGTACACTACTTTTGTTTAAATAAGGAGACGCAGTCGAGCCTCTCGTCCAGTGTTGCGTCTTGACCAGACTTTGTAGAAGCAGTCACAGTTTGCATCCATCCCAGCAAAGTAGTGGTAGTGGTGCTCATCTCCGTAGAGAAATTACTTTGATTTTTTTGGTGCAGGTGCAAAGTTTCAGTTTTATAAAAAAAATCGGAATTTCTGAAATCTAAAATCTGGACTAGTTCACACACAGCTACAGATTAACTCAATTCAGTGGCATTTACAGTGTTATTACAAGATAAGCCTTGAAGTTCTAAATTGAGAGGATGGGAGACATTAAAAAAATCGGGGAGAATCTCCAGGACAAGCATATCTCAGATCTTATGTCGCGCGGCTTGAATCTCAAGAAAAATGGAAAAAACTCTACTAACCTCCAAATGAAGACTGTGACACAGGCAAAGGATGCTAATGAAGATGATGACGACATTGCTATTTTGACGATGATTCTACCTGGAGAAAAATTCGACTGCGACTTGAAGTCCAACTGCCTCCTCGGCAATTCAAAGGAAAATACACTTGGTAGGCTGACGGGAGTGTGCATACAAGATTCGTATACGTGTTTTCTCCAGCAAATCATGGACAAATTAGACGCATGCATGGGTATCGTGGGAATTCACAGGGCTTTTAGGAGATAACAGTTATTGGACACGAATAAGTTATCATAAATGGTTTAACAAAATTAGCCACCTGGAAAAATTCCCATGAATAATAAGTCTCATGATTAAAGTGCCCTAAAATAATCAAGCTGGAGAAATTTATAAATTTTAGCACAAACATCCATCCCAACATTCCAAGTCGCACGAATTGTCTTTCCTATTGTTGCATTGTATGTTCCCTCTTCTTCCCTTTAACTTCTCGACTCATTTGTCTTGTCCATTTTTTTCTTTATTTCACCATTTTTGGGTTTATGAGACTCACCTCATCAGAGTCAACAATAAAACCACCACCGTCATATACAGAATTTTGGATATGGCTCAAAATGGTTGTAAGGTATGAGCTTGTTAATTGAAAAAGGAAAGTGGTCTGATAGGCTACAGGCCATCAGATTACGCATCATCTCAGCGTAAAAGTCACGACACGATTTTGCGATAAAATTTCATTACTCCACTAGACTGCTACCAACTTTATATATTTCGTGGTGGTAATATCTGCTAGGAATGCTCAAATTAGCTTCTTCATTTAGGACGGAAGTATACAGAATTTGTAAATTTCCATTTAATCGTAAAAGGTTTTAAAATTAGGTGTGCCAACACTTTTTCATTTTGTAATTGCACTTCCCATGCTGAGTCAGCGGCCTTTTTGTTCATTGCATTCCCTCAGATTATCATTTACTTAAGATGGGTTATTGCAAATTGCAATATAAATAAAAATTATCACCACTTTAGCAATCAACTTGAATGGGTATTTTTAAGAGATGACTAGTTTGTTGTTCTCATAAGCGAGGATGATGTGATGTTAGGATGACATCACCGATCTTGAATTCACTTACGAGTTTTTGGTCTTGGAGATTAAGGAAAACAAAACAAGAAAATTAAGATGATTTGATTATAACTATGAGTATGACATGGGGTTGACAAGACATTAGCAAAATAGGAAAATGTTCTATGGGGCATTCCATGAATTACGTTACGACTTTAAGGAGTGGAGAATTCTGGGGAATAATTCTACGTTACGAAAGCTATTTCAAAATTTACCTTGTCCGAAACTTTTCAAAACTGCTCCTCCTTTTGAAAAATAGCTCATGGAACACCCTAAAGCAGTTTTGTTATCACAACGTTGGAGGTTTATGGTTTATGCGCTTCTTATATGGCCACATGGCCTGAAGCTTAGATATAAAGCTGATTGTTGGTAGTATTGTTGGCCAAGTCAAGTTGACCCAATTCGCCATTTCTGGAGAGTCAAAGAAGACAATCATTATCAAAAAGTGATTCTTGATGTGAATCGTTGCGTAACAAGAGCGTGATGATGATGAGTCGGATTCCATTCAGTACAATTTTATGAAGCATTGTCTACGCACGAATCTTTAAATGAAGTATAGTATGACACGCGTGACTTCACACGGCGCCAAGGTCAATAAGTGCTTAAACATAATGTTTTTTGTTTGTTCTGACAGGAACCAAGAAAATGGAATACAAGACGCGCCAGTGGCACGAAAAATGCTTCGCTTGCTGCGTATGCAAGACCCCGATCGGCACCAAGAGTTTCATTCCGCGCGAGCAAGAGATCTACTGTGCGGGCTGCTACGAAGAGAAGTTTGCCACGAGGTGCGTCAAATGCAACAAAGTCATCACCTCCGGCGGAGTGACCTACAAGAACGACCCTTGGCACAGGACTTGCTTCTGCTGTACCCACTGCAACATCGAGCTGGCGGGACAACGCTTCACCAGCAAGGATGACAAGCCCTATTGCGCCGATTGCTATGGCGAGCTGTTTGCTAAGAGATGTACCGCTTGCGCGAAGCCAATCACCGGTAAAATCCAATTAAACATGTCAAAACTAGATAATCAATTAATTAGTATTAAGCTTAATGAACAAAATATCTTTTTTCTGAAGGAATCGGTGGCACTCGCTTCATCTCGTTTGAGGAACGTCACTGGCACAATGTAAGCTCCTCCAGTTTTTTTAATTCCGTCAAATTTTCATGATTCAAATATTAAATTGCCTTGGTTTCTCAGGACTGCTTCATCTGCGCCATGTGCAAGACATCTTTGGTTGGGCGTGGTTTCATCGCGGATTCGGATGAAATTATTTGTCCGGACTGCGCCAAGGTTTAATGGCAATCTTTAACTTTCCTTGGATATTTTAAATCGCGTTTTAATCAAAAAAAAATGTTTTGTTTTTCTTTTCAAACAGAGCAAGCTGATGTAAAGCTACTACCTATGGTCACTGGGGGAAATGGAACATAATATTTACTTGAATAATATCGTTAACTTAATTTTACGAGCTAAAAAAATGCCTGAAATATAATTACAAATATATTATCTATGGATGACTTTGTGAAAGATGAAAAATGAGAAAAAAATAAATAACTGTAACCCGGAATACAATAATGTTCTCTTTTAGTAAATGATTTGTTCTCTGCAATCCATGGACATTGTGACTTGGGGTACACAACCTGATAATCTCGAGAAGAATTTAAATGAAACACAAGCATATAGTATAAAAATAAATGTAGTCAAGCGTGTGATCTGGAAAACGCATCGTTTCCTCCATTTCATTCATAAGATATCATTTGGTGATTCACTAAATTCACATTGCATCTGCTGCTGCTTTAGTTACGCTTGGGTGGTCTTGGAGTTCTGAGCTTTGTTCTTGCTAAAGGAGGCAACATGAAAATCTAGCTAGATTAATTTATCTAATCCGGATGCAAAAGAGTAGTCTTGGCAGCGCTTTGTCTTCAGTACTAGAGATCTGGATAATGAGAACAGTTATTTGGAGTACAATTACAAGTACGCTAGTGCTAGTTGATTCTGGAGAACTTTATTAACTGGAGTTTGCATCTCATATCTGAAATAATTATGGCCTTGGCTCGAACGAGGTTAGTGACAATTGCTGGAGTAGCTCTTCACTCACTGCTGTTGTGTAGCTTAGTGTCTTGTAGTTTGGGGAAATGTGAGATTCCAAGGTCACTATTTGCCAAAGGGGCTAGGATTGGAGACGAGTGTTGTGAATGCCTTAAGCTGTGCCATGGGACCACAACAACTCCAATGACAACTACAACCAGCACAATTAGACCAAAGCCAAAGCCTACTACTCCTCCATCTACAATCGTCACCACCACAACGCAAGAGAGTACCACCACAGATATTCCAGATCTGGAGCTGGAGTTGGAAACCACGACATCTGGCCGTCCACATACAGACAGAACATCGACAACTACCACCTCAACTTCCAGTCCTGTAGAACCTGGAGACACTGCAGGGCTTTCCCCTTCCCTCCCATCCTCATATGATGTAACGCTATTTCAGCATAGAGACTTTGGAGGAAAGACTGTCCGTTTGTCTGGAGAGTCCTGTCAAAATTTGAGATATACGCTGTGTAATCCAGGGTCAATGTGGTTCCCAGAAAATTGCGTGTATCCCAGCTATTGGGTGTCATCATTGAAGCTACATGGAGGCACTACCTGCGTTCAACTCTTTTCTGAGGAGAACTGCTCGGGGAATTCCATAGAGCTCGGCAGCCAAATGCAAAATAAATTCCCGTACCAAAACCGGAACCAATGCATGCATCAACTCTCTCTTTGTCCATTTGTTCCCGGAGGTGGAGATGAGGAGGGCTGGAATGACAAGACCAAATCCATTAGTTCTTGTACCAATTGAGTAAATAAAATAATGATTACATAAAACTTTTTACCATAACCTTGATTAGACCAGAGCTTCGCAAACAAAAATTTTATTTAGTCAAGTGCATTAAAATGGAGCGATTTTATTCAATCATTGCATTATCTCAATTCATTACTTCAAATATTGATTTTGCACCATGTCCCAAGCTGAATATAAATTCTGCAGAGTTCTTCGAGAACTCCATTTCAAACAAAGTGCTCAACCTAGACTCCACAACTGCTAGTAAAAATGGCTCCGTCTCATTTTGTTTTGGTGGCTTTGGTCACACTCCAATTATCTCTGGTTCCTTGGACGGAGGGTAAATGTGAGATGTCCGTGACCATCAACCCTACTGCCGCTGGAGGGAGTTGCTGCAATCAATGTCGTAATCAGTGTCAGGCCCCGCCACCGGCTCAAGAACCTTCCATTCCAGACACTCCAATGACTCCAGCTCCTGAATCAGAAGAAACACACTACGAAACATCTGCCGCGCCCTCCAACTTTTCCACACCTGTACACTATGAGGTCACCTTATACGAGCACAATGACTTTCACGGGAAATTGGTCCATTTGAGTGGGAATTCTTGTCATAATCTAAGCTCTATTTTGTGTGACGAAGGATCTTACTCCATTTCCGCCGGATGCATTCGTTCAAAGTATTGGGTGACATCCCTGGAGACCTTTGGAAGCTGCGTGAAGCTGTATTCGGAGGAGAATTGCGAAGGAGAGTCACTTCTGTTAGATGAAGGAGTTAATGAAAACTGCAAGAATTTGTTAGTCAACTGTCCCTTCGGCTCTGATATTGATAGTGGGTCTAATTGGAACGATAAAACTACATCTGTTGGGCCTTGTTACCACTAAACTTATGTATAAATATCTGGAGAAGATCGGAAATTAAAAGTAAATCAGTAGCAGAGTCAGTTCAGTTAAACGAACGAATAAAAATGAAAAAATCTTGCAACTTTTCACTAAATTCCCATATTCGCATAATTATAAGTTGGAATTGGATCACTAGAAATAAATTTTATTGGCACGTGGGCTTTCAGTACAATGCAAAGCTTAGTTAGACTTGAGTGTAAATTAAATTCACAGTTTGTAAGCACTTGGCTCAGTTCTCTGGATTGACGATAGTGTCCAGGTGCTGTATGACTATCCTTTGAGTCCCAGTGTTGGGCAGTTGGCTTACATACTCATCCAAGTTACCAACAGGACGTTGTTGCTGTGTCCTCAAGTCGACTACATTGAATGGTCTCCGGTCAAATGGATAACCCTATTTTATGGGAGATAAATATAATTATTTTAATTCATTCTTATCGCCTTAAACTCAGCTATAGGTCGAGAAAAAACTCTTACCATTGGTCTTGCGTCAGGGTACCTCCTCCTTGGAATTCCACACATGATGAGAGGGCTCAAACATTGCTCTAAAGAATTCGAATGTAGAAAAATAAAAAATAAAGACACCTAATAATTAGAATTCTTAATATTAGTATTATAAAATTAAAAAATTTTACCCGGCTGCGCCAGATCTTCCGGAGTGTCTTGGACCTGCTCCTCCGCTCTATTTGTAACCATCGCAAAGAGGTCAAACTCCATTCCTTGCGCTGTGCCTTTAGGAACATACAGGTGCCTTGACAAGAAGAACTCAAATCAGAACAAAGGAATCGTGTCAGAGGACTTGAATGAATAATATTTATTTGGTTTTACCTAGGCCATCCACATCCACAAAATTCCGCACTCCCATCCGCCTCTCCTTTACCAATGTGGCCATCTCTAGGGAGATTTGTCCAGGGCCGTGTTAGAGCAGAGTCAACATCCCTTCGAGTTACAAGGTTTTGCCCTGGTTGCACTGAATGAATGAATAATTATGTGACTTATTATTGACCCCAATTAAAGAGACTTCCTGTATTTTTTAAATTTTTCTGTTGCTTACGCGTAACGGGGAAAGAATCCAGTTGGAAGAAAAGTAATCTCTGCTCCTCAAATGTGAGGCGTTCTCCTCGTTCATTGAATCTAGGCGCCAAGAAAATGCGCATGGTACCCAACACTCCATTCTGGTGCACGCATGGATCCACATACTAAAATGGAATTTATTGTGATTTTGAAACCGGAAGTTATATCGCATTAATCTCTATGAGTTTATACACTCATCTGACATACCACATTGACTTGAGTAGTAAATGGCTCGTGATTCAGATGTAGAGCACAAACATCCTGTTCCAACTCCCCATCGTGTATGCTGAGATCGACGCCAGGCTCCAAGGGGAATCGTTCATATGACCAGAAAGTCCTAACGCGGTTTATGCTTCCATCCTGTGCTCTAGGGTTGGCGGAAAGGCCAGTTACTCTTATGCCCCTCCATACTAATGGGAATTCTCCAGTGTCCAGCTCATACGGAAGGAGTGTCCTTTTATGTTCAGCAAAAAGGCGGTCCACGGTGCCATGATGGAGGTAGAAAGTAGGGTCCCTCATGGTTACCATTAAGTCTGACATCACCCCTGTTGGGACTCTATTGCATAGTCAAAGAAAATTATATCCTCTCTGAAAAAGATTTACATTTGATGAGCCGTTTTAAAATATTTGAGCAATACCTCAACGCCCAGTTAGGGTCAGAAGCCAGGGCGATTATAATGTGCCCCAGGATATGATAACCAAACTCGTGGTAATATGTTGCATTAGCAGTAAGCTCTGTAGCCTCCACAGTATTTCCCAAGTGTTCAATCCCTCTGGAGTTTAAGATGGGCAGGGGAAGGTTGTTATTATCCAACAGAGCGCCGTCTCTCACTGCTTGCTCCACTCTTTGGAAAAATGTTCTATAGTCTTGCAACGTAATGTCCAGTTGGAAGTCGGGGTCCTCCATGTGGGTAATATCCTGCAAAAGCACGTTGTTCTGGCGAGGAGTCCATACCCCTCGAGAGTTACGATCAGTGAGACTAGAGTTGTACCCTGGTTCCAGAAGCGCTCCAGGCTGGATGTCCAGTCTTTCCACTCGAGATAAGCCGTTTGAGAGCCTCTCTGCATTGTAACGGGCGATAATCTCATGATGCATGTAGAAAAATAACTCGCCACGACGCTCATCATGTCTCATTGTCATTAGGGGATGGAACTGATGCCATACCCTGGAGGAGTTCAAATTTAGACACTTTGAAATTATTCAGTATTTCGTGTTATACTTTATTTTGGGAGGCTTACCAGTGATGCTCGTTAACCATCAAGTCTTCCCGAAAGTACCACAGCCTATTTTCTACACCATTTTGTAAACCGATTTCTCCATTCAGAAATAAGCATTGCTCCAGCTAAACAGAAACGATTATATCATTCAAGTTTGACTTTTTTTTAAACTTTATGCTACATTGGCTATTTCTTACTCCTTGGTGATCTGCGTCGACGAGCCTTTGCATGTCTAATGGGAGTCCTACTTGTCTCTTGTTTCTCCTTCTCCCTTCCGGCTCTAACGGTTTTGATTCAATGTTATCCGTCGATCTCTTCTTTCTGTAGTAGTAATGTCTCTGCTGCTGAGCAGGAGGCTGAAACCTAGTCTGTGGTTGAGGTCTAAGTTGCTGTTGAGGTCTAGGTTGCTGTTGAGGTCTAGGTTGCTGTTGAGGTCGTGGCTGAGGTTGTCTTTGGGACTGGATTGGAGTCCCCAATAAAACTCCTCCGTTATTATTTCCCACTGTGGTACCCTGACCAGTTCCAGCGGCTGCAGCAGCTTCAGAAGCATTCTGAGCGCCAGCTCTTCTCCTAAAGGTGGAATCCTGGTGAGGGTCCAGGGCCGCGTAGTAATCAGAGTTGTACGTTGCAGCTCCAGCTTTTCCAGCAGCTATGTTCCTCCTGACAGCTTCATCAATAATTGGAAGTGGCACAAATTGATCCGGGAGGGCTTGCAAGGGCGGTGGCACAATTTGGTATAACTCATCATTGCGTTCCCTCATTGTCAGATAAAGCGCATAGTAGAAAACCTTCGGGTTAATATTTCGATTATGCAGTAGATCCCTAGCTACCTCCAACACGCGCACCGCTGTAGGCTGCGCCAAGAAGATGTTCAACAGCCTAGTAATGGCATTTTGATGTCTTGGAGACATACTGTAAAAGAACGCTTCTCGGGGACAGAACTCATTGATTGCGTCTAGATCCTCTTGGGTTACACCTTCGGGAAGTGGTGCTGGAGCGGATTGCTGGTAGCGCTCATTGTCGAAAATATCCGACGCACTAAAGTTCCCTCCTTTGGGGCGGAAAAGCCTAAAATATTCCGCTTCCAGGGCTTCGTCCACCGCTGTCAACAGAAGAAATAAAATTCGTGATTTCTAATCAATCAAGTCTTCCAAGAAAATTAATAAAAATCGGTCCGATTTACTCACGACGAACGGGAACGAAACGAGCTGGAGCGTTATAAACCCATAAGATTTCATCCCCCTTTCCGTTAGAACTGCATTGCACTGCTTTTCTTTGTCTGGCTGGATCTATGGAACGGAAACTACCAAAACAATTTTCATTTTTCATGGGCAGCTTACATGAATCTCATATTTCCCCAGTTAAAAACTTATCTTTAGATTACATGTGATTCAAGATATCCAGTTGATGTGGCGAAGGTGTCTGGTC
>JAANSQ010000836.1:0-18748 GCA_036850885.1 Lepidocyrtinus dapeste | reverse complement strand
TACTAACTAAGACCTTTGTTGGTGCTTTTGGACTAATACATCACGGGGAAATTAATGTTGGGAAGAAGCAAAAGCTTTTCGCTCATTAGTATCGTGTTTTATTACATTTTCCATTTCTACACGTCTGGTGCATTTTCTTAAAAGAGGACCTGGGAGTATAAATACTTTACAGAAGAGGAAAGATCTTTTTTTCAAGAACGACTTTTTTTCAGAAGGTCCATGCAAAAGATTGGATGGATGACATGCAAGCCTGGTCAACACTGCAACAGCTGCAGGGGAACATGAAGCAGGAGTAAATGAAAATCCTTTGAATGTGACGAAAAGGTTTTGGTGAGCTACTGAGTTGTGATCATATTACACATTATTATTTTCTTCAGTTTTAAACGTTGCTCTGGTGGGCACATTTCCTATTTATAAATGGAATCGGGATGAAATGATTCATCTGTTACTATACCCCAAAAGCCCCCATGCGTTGCATTGGCAGCATTACCATATCCTACATAAAATAAACCTCAATCGCGCTTTATCTAATTCTCGAAAATCCGTTTTTCTTGGGCTAAGCAACCATCTTGGAAAAGCCCGAGAAAAGGGGAAAGAGAATGTGTCTCCACTATTCACCAACACCACAGGCAAAGAAAAGACCAAGATCGTCATGCTCATCATCATCATCCTAAAGCACATTATCTTTCTTGGAGTCCATATTCATTGCTCACAGTATGACGGTAGTATATCGTGGCGGAAAGCAATGTGCCCACAACACACGCTTGTCATCCGCATTTTAAAACTTACAAGAGAAAAAATCCATTTTCCAAATATATTTTATGGCAAAGGAATGTCTCGAGCACTTCCTCTCCTCTCGAACAATTTTCTGACTCATGCAGAGAAAACATCAAGACAGAACGCACACGAGCAAAGAAGAAGCTTCATTTCTTACCGAATATAATGCAAAAAACTTTACATACCTAGAGTTTGTCTTAATATCCTTTTAAACTATCGCTTTTATTCCGATAACCTATCTTTTCAGTTCGGTTTTCACAAGGGATTTTTATTTCGATATAGGTATTATTCCGAAGATAGAAACACACCCTCGAAAACTTTATGCATATGGTACAGCACATGAACCTCCACGGCTGGTAAAGTTAGTTTTGTAATGACACATCCGTTCCGAAAAAAAGAACTTCATGTATATGAAGACGTTATGCTTTACTTGAAGATTGCTAGCCTTTCATTTTATTTTAACGGTAAGATTTACCATACCGATAATAACTATAACTAAGAATACGTGCATATTGCTATTACTAATATTCAAAAGACGTCTTCAAGTTTATTACTTCAGTAGAAGAAGCAACAGAAGTTACACAAACGGGAAAAATCATGTACATTACATACAAGTGTATTGCAATGCATTTCTTACTTATTTCATTTACTCCTCCCGCAAAAGATCATCACCATGAGCAAGAAGAAGTACCGGACTTTTTTCCGTCTCTATCTCCTTCCTTCGCTCTCTATTTTTTCTTCCCATTTTTTGAAGTGTAGAATCTATTTTTGTTCTGTACAAATTTGGAATGGCATGAACCACACTTGGCCAATCATCTTTAGCTGCCGTGATTGGACCGTCTTTAAAGATCGGAAAGAAAATGAAACTCTGCCTTTAAACAGTTTTTTCTCCATGCATCCGTCTGCAATTCATTTCTCCTTCTACATCATCAACTTATTTCCGTCGCCTTGCTGTCGTAGACATTTCACTAATACTTCTCTAGTTACCACCATACACTCAATATAATTTGAAATGGTATAATGTAGTATTAATACGGGTAAAGTATGATTATATCGGAGAAAATCCTTGAGCGTTACACATCCTTTCGAAAAAGGTACAAAACTGCAGCTCATTTGCATTAGTTCTCCGGACCGAACGTGATGTTCGTTCGCCCTCCTTTCAACCAATTTTCAGTTATTCTTTTACTTCAAGTTTGAACAAATTTCAGTTAAGGATTTCCCGTTACTTTAAAATTAGTAAAGAAATTAACAGAAATTCATGTTCGTTCAATTATATTTTGGAACAAAAAGTAAAGCACCTTGAATTAGTTTGACGAGATTTTTTATAAAAAAAAAGAAATATAACACGTCCACGATTTCAGTGTCTAATGGAACCGGCGTTTTTTCATACATCACATGAGTATTTTCCAAGGAATCATTCAGCGTTCACGTACTTTCCACGAAGGAAAATCTCATTTCAAAGTGATGGACAGAATTTAATTACGTCATCATCATCACCTTTGCCTCCAATTTCTTTAGTAGTGCAACTTAAAATGCTTAAAAGTTATTTTTAATTCTTCTTTAATTTGATACATATATTTTTGAATTGTAATTCTCTCTTAGTAAAACTTGGTAAATCGAACACTTTATTCTTTCCGAGATAACTTTTCCCCATTTAACTTTGTATGCTCCCAGTAGCTCATCAAACTGCTTCTAGCCTGTCAGTTAGTTCATCCTAGCTTGCTTTCCATTTATACACTCGACCAAGTACAAAAAATAATTTTTATACGAAAGATCCTCTTTTTTTCTCCTCCTTTTTACAACTTCCTTTCCCTCAAACTTTATTCCTTTTTTTTCCAAGATCCATAGTCATTTTTTTCACTTGTAAAGATTCCCTAAGAAAGAAAACTTTTTCGGTTTCCTCCAGTGGGACTGCTTCTTCCCCTTTACTCATCTTAACTTACTACCACATACAGTGATAACCAGACATGAGGTGATGGTAACTGCCACCGCGCCGACTTTGCTATTACCTTGTAACTTTACTTTCTAAAGATTTTTATTTTGCTTCTGCTGCGGATACCATCCTATTGATTCTTTCAATTTCCAGTGTCTCTCTGTGTGATCAAAAGTACCATTAGATCGTGCAACTCGCCAGCATATATACTTGGTAGCCTCCACTCGCAACATAATTTAGTGCAGATATTTTTTATACATATGAAAAAAGATAAAAATCAACCGAAATCCCACTTTCGCCCGCATAGACAACTTGATCCAATGGGAAAAAATCAAAGAGAAGAAAGGAAGTAAGCAGAGGACTTCACCTAAAAGAGAAGGCTTAAGCCACCACCGCACCACACACTTTTTGCAAATCCATTCTTCCAAACTATCTTCTCCTTAACAAGGCAAGAAAACAACTTCTTTTAAAGCTTCAACTTCATCCTTAGGTAATGAAGTAAACTGAGTGTATCTAACCTAACAAGGGAAAAAGAGATAGAGACGAAAATACATAGAAAAAACTAGACTTGGAAACATCAGAACATCAAAAAACGACTTCCATCCTTTATCCTTAAATCTGCTGGGACACATCTATGACCAAAACAAAAACTACTACAGCAAAAAGTATGCTTGGTTTTCTGAAAGAGGAATGAACAAAACATTAAAACTCATGCTTCAAGAGGAAACAATGAAACTTAGTCACTTGGAAATATTTTTCCCTCTAAGAGTACGACCACTAAGGCAGACAAAATAGAAACTTTGTCCTGAATCTCATATAACTGTACTTATCATTACAGCTCGGAGAGGATGGACTTATGAAGCAAGTGAACACAAGAAAAACTTGCTTGTACAAAGCAATCTTTGTTTTTAAGTGGTTTTTCTCAATCCATTTTTTTACGTTATACATTTAACTCATTCTATTGTCCTTATTATTGTCCACTAAGAACAAGACGGAAACCAAAAAAAAACTTTATCCTTCATCGTCATGGCCCATCTCTCGTTCTCGTTGGTCCCCAATTTTCTTTCCCACTCTCCTAGTTATAGTATCGTTGCCAATCAGTGAATGTGTCACATCACAAAAAATAACACAAAGTTTCCTTTTTCATTTCCAACAAAGGACCTTTCAAAAAAAAGATCAAACACGATAGATGGATGAAGCAAACAACAGGAAGAAAATATATAATAAGGTCGTGTGTATGGAATCATTCATCCAACCCGTTCAACGGACCATTCATCCTTCCATGAATCCACACCATAATCCTAAAATAGTGGCAGCGGAAATCAGGAAACAGCAAGAAATATATACATAAATAGCCCCACAGTCGAACTCCATGCTTCTTTACTTCCCATATTGCAGTTATATTTTATGGAATGTAATGAAGTATGGAGAACTCGTGGGGCACTTCAACATTTTTTTTTTGCTAATCAACGATACAACACTAGCAGCCCTAGCAACAACAAGTCCTGATGTACGAAATGAGAAAATACGTCCTCATTTGGAAAGATGACACCATTTGCAGTTTGGTAATTAGTTTTCACACGGTAATTCTCTCAGTATGTGATCAAAATGATAAATTACAACCGCAAAAATATTAATGGTAACAAAACACGCCTTTCCCCATAATAATGTTATTGTTGATTTATTTAATAAAATGTTTTTAAAATTTAGTGGCTATTTTCGCAGGTTTTGTTTTCCCTCCGAAAGCGGTAACACAATTGTTTTTTTTACTGCTCGCCCACCACCACAGCGATAACCATTCCACACACCCTTGACATGTTAGGGTATAGTAAACTAATAAACATTCCTTCATATCCTTAAAAGTATATACAAAGCCAATTAGAGAAACTCCCATTGAAATAGTCAAACATTCGAAATGAATGGTTCCTATTAAGCCTTATGCATTGTGTATGGACAAGGCTGATTCCAGCTATTGTTAAGTCAAACTCACTTTGCCCTCCCGTTCCATGCTCAATGTATTTCACTCACCTTTTGTAATTTCTGAATGTAAGTTTGTATAAACTAAAAAGCTGTTAACCGAAGCCTTCCACCCTCTCAATTCATCATCAAATAAAGTAGGAAAAGGAACCGATCTCGTTTTTGTTCTAACAAAATTAAAATGAGCGTGAGCCCTCCTCCTCGCTCTCTTCAACTCCGGACACCGTAGCCGAAGAAAACCACCAACCAGCAACAAAATTTCATATGATGAGTCGAGAGAGCAAAAAACGCTTAATTATATCCCAAGCCAGGGACCAGAAGATTCATTCATGGAAACACTCTAAACTCACAAAAATACAAAGCATGGTAGCACAAATGTGCCATGGAAGACATTGCCATTAGTTTCCTGCTTTCTCTGCAAATTGCACAAGACTCACCACAGAGGGAGAATAAATGCCGAAAAAGGGAAATGTCTGGAGGGAGAGCTGAGGCAATGCATGGATGGACAGACGCATAATAATGATTATATTTATAATGTGCGCAATCACAAGTACAAAGCAGTAGGGAAGGGAAGTAATATTTCCAGTCGTTTAACAAGCAAAAAGTAAGTCACACCAAGGAGATGCGTCCTTAAATCGGATTATCTCAAATATGGTGGTTACTCCCTACCTCTAAAATGGTACTTAAGATGGAGTTTAAGGAACAAAGAACAAATAAGGTGTTTACTTAGGTACATATACTTTTTTTTTACATATTAAATGACTTTCTCTTTCCCGAACTTTACATTTTTGCAACAGAGAAACTCGTTATCCCGTAGCTATTTAACATGATACCATCCGAGTCTGGTGTCTTGTCATCTTTTTTAAATAGGTATTAAGAAGAATAACAATAGGTATAGAGCCGGGACCACACCACCACCACTGACTTCTTCACCGTCTCATTGGAAAAGTTTTTCCTTTTCCCTTTTCCCAACACAATTCCAACATGACTCCCAGACTGGTTTTCTTCCTTGGAAAACGTCTGAAGCGAAGAAGGTCATAAAAGCCTTTCTGCAGAACGTTATAATGGCCCGTCGTTCTGACAGAGTGCTAAATTTATGTTGCATGCTTTTCCTTTGCAAGCCGTCTCAAAAACTCCGTTCATCTTTGATTTATAGGCTTCTCCAGTGTCATTTGCTTTGTTTATTCCACACATTATTTAACCGTAGGTGGAGAACGGGAAAAGGCAAAGAACACAACAACTGATGCTTCTTTGAGAATGGTGAAAGCGATTATTTCGTTACTCCCACTTATCTGACGCTACTGTTTTCACGAATATATTATATTTTGTACCCTTTTTATCAATTACTAATGCAATTGTTAGCTATGAATGTTAATATTAAAATATGCCTAGTTCTTCCCATTTTCCATTAAACTTTACAATCTTTTTGAACAATATGACTTATGAGTCTTACTTTAGAAAAGAAGTGTACTGATAATAGGACATTCATTACACTTTTTATCACTTATTGTTCCGACCACAATAGAGTTGCACTATCTTTAGTCTACCAGAAAAGATTACGTATATAAGCAGCAACCATCATCACTATAAGGAGTATTCGAGGACTAATCTGATACATCTAAATCACTGGCCGGCAAATAATAAAGCCTTTTTATAAACACTGTTAAGATTAAAGAGTGTCTCACCATCGTAAAATATGTTGCATCACAACACGTGCCTGAATAATAGTCTGTTCTGATTTAGAATAGTCTTTGAATGCATGATCTGATAATTTTTTTATCATGGTTCTAATTTCTCACTTAAGTTCTCAAGGCACAACTAAATCAAATAACTTCATTGTCGAAATTTAATTCATCTCAATCAAATAGAACAAGGAATTAAGAGTTTTAAATCAATGTCGTTTTTAGACACTCTAGGAGAAAAATCGTCTTTAGTCTAAAGGCATTGACTTAATTTAAAGACGACCTTAAAGGACTTTAGGCACACAACCTTACTATTTACGAATAAGGAACTTGGTGTAATGCAATTTTATGGAAGACAACGGCAAGGACAAGAAAGGGTAACTATTTATAATTCGAAATCGATGTACACTAGTAATCGCTCATCATACCTACTTACATCAGATTTTTACATTTTGCAATGGTATTATCAAACTAAAACGCTTTCCATTGAAAAAGTTCCATTCTTTTTATTATCTAACATCTACAATACATTAGCAATAAAAATATAATTTTGCGCCAACTGCCATCATCATTTTCAAACTAATTCCAAAAGAAAGCACGTAAAATTGAAATGATGATACAGCTCCGGGCTTTGGGATGAATAAAAATTAATGAAAATAGTATATGGAAACTGTAAATTGAAGTTTTCTTTATTCAAGTTTCAAAAGTGTAATCATCGTCTCACACGAATTTCAAAAATGCACTGGCTTTTTGCATAACCTGGCAACTTGTATCAACCCATGACTCGGATAAACGGACATGTTTCAGTAAGCATAAAGCAATTCCTCGCCAAGCCTTCAAGCAATAAAAAAATGTCAAGTTTTTGTTTCATTTTCCATTTCGTTCGCAAAAAAGGAACATCCATTCAACTTTCGTATAGTTCTTTAAATAACTTGAACTTTATTAACGACTTTTGTCAAGCTGTCTTTCACTCCTTCAACAATCTAAAAGGACAATCTCGGATAGACTTTAAACTCTGACTTCTTTAGTCGTTCTGAGAAATGCTCTGTCGGATGTCTATTGAACAAAGCATACAGACGTTCTTTCTAAAATCTAAACTTGTCAAATGATGTAAAATGGCAAGGAACCCTAAGGAAAAATGTAATATCTACTCAATCTCTATGAAACGATATGTACAGGTAAGTATCACATAAAAACGAATGTTGTTTCGTGAACAAATATTGAAAACCATCTTTTTTGATTTCATAACAAAAGAAGGAGTAGGATGGATATGGAATTTTCGCCACGTGCCTAAAGCTTTAGCCTACACATAACGAGCAAATTCTCAAGAAATTGTTGCAACGATACCATGGCATAAAGTGACACTACAAAAGTAAATGATACTTTAGAATTCTTTTCATTTAATTCAATGTCATCACAGAATAACTACTGCAAATCAATCGCCATCATCCAATTCAATACTTTCTTGACTTCAATCTGAATTTCCTTCAATTGGTCCTATCCTATGGTAGAGACAAAACAAAAGACGCACTATATTTGATTTACTTGAACATGTTTCGACTTACCCACTAGCCTATCCTTTTTATTTCTCCGCTACATTTGATTTTCATTTCCAGTTTCCAAAACCATACATATGGAAGACTATCTCTGAGTTAAAGAAAAGTTCACATCACATTCATCGCAAAAAGTTCTTCCTTCTCTTCAAAATTCCCCTTTCTTATGTACATCTACATCTTTACCTGCCACATGGGCTCACAAGGATTCTTCTTCTTTTTATCAGATCAATAAGAGTTTCCTTCCTTTCTCTCCATTTTTCCAACAAATCCAAAACCTATTTTGATCCTTTCTAGCTGGAAATGCATCTATGCGAGAGAAACCAGCATAAACGCAAAGAGAGAAAGCTATATCTTACATCCCTTATCTTTAAATTGAATTTTTAGGTGCACGTAAGCATGATCCATAAAGCTTCACAGCCCAATAAAAGAAAACAACGAAATTCAATACATTCTTTGCACTATTTTAGCAGAACAACTATTAGTACTCTTACTTAGTTTTATCTTATAAAATACCAAATGCCCTTCCTTCCCTTATTTGAGTCCGCCAGCAGGAAAACAATATGAAGTATTCCAAGAAAGACAAAACAAATTTAATCTTCAAACACCTTCCTCCTTTTTCTTCTTTTATTCCATTCATAAGTTCCATTAAAGTTCGATTACTTTCAAAAGGAGAAACACGGGTGGATAGGTGAATTCCGCTTCATTTCACTTCATTCTATAAACTTTAAATAAACGGTATCTTACAGAGGATAAACAACCTAAAGTTCGAAATTTACAAGGAGAGTTCAATTCTAACACATTCCCAGATTTTTTCATAACGTTTTTCCTCCATAACACAACCAATTCTTAAAATCTCTTACGTTATGCCACAAAACACAATCATCAAAATATTTGATACTTCCAAGCATACCAGTAAAAACAATGTTTCCGACAAAAGTTCCAAGAATTTCATACATGCATACATATGTATGTATCCCTTCATTTCTTCAATGCTTGAGTTCTGACTTAATATGTATTTTCCCGCCGTTTTCCTGAGAAAAGAGGAGTTTTATTATAGCACAAACAAAAATGCTAGTAGGGGGAAAGTTGCTGTCAAAATATTATGAAGCATTTCCCAAGCCGGTCTATACATTATCCTTGTTATCTTTGACTGGTCCGAATTCCAATGAAGTTATTTATGTCGTATGAAAAGCAGACATAGTGTCACAAACATCTTATCACAACTAGAATTTATAACCTTATTTGAATCGTATAAAGAAAACAGTGGAAAACCCGAAGCACTAACAACGAGGCTTACCTTACAATCAACTTCGTATGTACATACATTTTCCAACAAACAACTCTTTTTTTCCAAACAACAACATCGGTACATTCGGTACAGGCAAAGCGCAACTTTTCGCAGAGTTTAGATTGGATAACAAAAGCGTTATTTTAAAAAAATTTCCATCACAAACTGTAAATGTGAAAGTGCAAATAAAAAATGAACTATGAGAGAAAATATGAGCAAACCAATATCTTTTTATGTATTTTCATTGTTGGCCTGAGGGGAGCTTTAATACATACGTGTGAATTATGAAGGGAAGTTTTCTTTCATGAAGCATCGCTCCCTTGGGCACTCCAAAAGCCAGCGAACCAGAGTTTTGTGTATTTATTGGGAAAAATTTTACATTGTAAAAAAGTAAATAGGGCAACGACTTTTTCTTCGGGAGTTTTTACAAAACATCATCGCAGCTTTCACCCTCGATCCATCCGACCCATCTCATCATTTTTCTGGTGAATACATTATTTTACATAATAAATAGAAGCTAACCCAAAACCTGGATGGTTTCCTGTATCTCCGGATACAATTCGTTTTAGATATGATAAACTCAGACTAACGCTTTTTTGAGGGGAGGATTCAACAACGCAACTTTCCCTCAACATCATCACTCAAGAAAGAAAACAAAAAAGTACGCACGAATAAATAGAATCCGTAAGTAGACCTTTGAGCCCTTCTCCATTTTACTAGTCAAAATCGTAGGAGTGCGTCTATCAAAATACATAATGAAAACTTAATGCCACTTTGCTTGCGCTTCTGAACTTTCGGAGAACCACGAAATTGTGTTTGGTATTAGAAAACAGCAATCTATTTTAACTCTTTTCATATAGAAGGGTTCAAGCGGATAACTGAATCAAATTTTTATCTAATGTCTAATCTACCATTGCCTTTTCTGGAGTAGTTTTCAAGTTGTCAAGAACTAAATTTTTCGAAATAAGGAGACCAAGGGCTTTCGAAGCAGCTATCACAAGCTATAGGTCATTTAAAACATTACTCACTCTTAACTCCTAACTTCAAGCTTTTATCAGTGTGGCTCAAGAATTATAAAATGACTTCTCCCCTAATTAAATACTAAATTTACAATCAATCGGTGAACTCATTTCATAATTATAGTGTAAACTGACAGACAGATGANATCAATCGGTGAACTCATTTCATAATTATAGTGTAAACTGACAGACAGATGAACGGAAACTGACATTAATTAAGGATAATTTTCATGGTCTTATTTACGGACAATTTGATCTACCTTGGTGATTTTCTTAACTTACTTCAGAATCTTAATTGGAGGTACAAACAGATCATTGCTAATAATTCGAAAACGACTAGACCGATTGGGCCCTAAACCAATACTATCCTTCATTATAAGGCTACAAACATGTGTACCGAATTTCAGCTCGAAAAAGTTTCAGTAAACAGTTATCGCTTGGACACCAGAGCGACAGACAGACCTTCAGACAGGTACCGATCACTTTAAGACCATTTCATGGTTCTAAAAACGATGAACGATGACATTCCTGCAATTTTAAGTAAGCAAAAATAAAATCATCTCCAGGTACCACTCTTTAGTCTATACCATTCCCATCAAGAAATGAAGGGAAAGTAGTTGTCCTGTTTTTCTAGAGCTTCGTTTGCATTTTCGTGAGACTCATTCCGGAGAAAGGGCAATAAAAGGAGGGAGAAAACAGAAGCATCATCGTCTTTCTTCTCATCATTATCAGTAAAAATCCACATAAAAATGAAATTTTAGCCTACACAAGTCACCAGAGAGTGAAAGAAAAAGTCGCGTTGGCAAATGGAAGGATGATACTTTTTCATTCATTCCCTCATCTTTTCACTATGTTCAATTTTTTTATATATCAACCAGTCAAGTCAGCATCCAACAGTCTAACAAAAATCGTACTCTGTATCCAAAAGTACTTTTACCAGGAAAACAGTACGTACTACTTCTTTTTTCGATTCAGCTTTTCTCTGTCCCATCCCAACTTTCCATTCGACATCTCTTCTCTAGTGGGCAGTGGAGCCGAGCCCTGCCAGTTTTGATCATGCACTTATTCACATTGGCACGTGTTCGGAAATACAAAAAATGAAACTCTTTCCAAAAGGCTTGTCCAAAAAAGAGTTGCTATAACAAACTTACCCTTTTAAAAAAGTACCACTTCCCCTGCCTACTTCAATCCCATAAGCCAACAGCTTCGGAAAGCGTCATGATAGAAAGTAAAAACGTTCCACGTCAAAATCACCCGTTCTATTCCAGAGGTTATGAGAAAAAGGGAAAAAAACTTGGTGTTGGTATAATAACGTATTAGAAAAGTTATGTACGCTTTGGCGAAAAGGATCCAGTCAGGCTATTTCTTTTCACAGGAAAGCATGAAGGAAATGAGAGTACACGAGAGAGAAAGCTAATATAAAACTCAATATAATTCACGTAGAACAGAGGGAGGCAGGGAACAAGTATTATTACACAAGGAAACCATTCACTTTCAACAACGAATTTAAGACATCCTCAAGAAAAGAAAAAGTTTATTGGACTTTACTGGCACCCTCATTTTCATCGGAAGAGCTGGAAAAACAAATGAGTTGTGTCATTGAGTTGAGTTTTTTACGCTTATACGTAGCACTCCTTCTCAAGAGCAATTGCTCAACCTTCATTAAAGAAAATACACATTGCAGAAGAAACACTTTAATCTAAATCAAGTCGTCTTCCCTTTATTCAAATACAAGTTTCTATACATTCGGCATCAATACAATTGCACAAGTGGATGGATAAAAAGGAAAGCCTTAATAAAAAAAGCCAGCGGGTTAGTTCGCACGATCCTAATGGAATTTTAACTGGAACCTTTGCTACGCAATAATCAATCTGGGACTCGTGGTACATTTTAGGCTTTTTTCAAACGAAGGATATTTGAACCTGATGCGGCAAACAAATTCTAAGTTATTCACACATGATTTTCAAATGAAAGCAATTAGTAGATATTAGATTAAGAGCCAACCTTCTACGGATAAAATTTTACCACACAGTTTTTGTAATAATATTAGAATTAGAAGCTAAAATTTTACCACAGTTTTTGTATAATAATATTAGAAGCTCAAATTTTATCAATTTCTTCAGTTTAAACTCCCTCGATATTCGTGGTCAATAGTTGGGGGAGAATTCTAAGCTTCTCGAGAAATTTCATCAAGATGGTGCAGCAACATCTTAAGCTCATTTTTCTTTCTTTATTATGATGCATTACCAATATGTTCATTTTCTTGGAGCAATAGAAGAAGATACAAATATTACTACTATCATGTGGTAGCTGAAACAACGCCGCGCCATAAGAGACCACTTATAGATGGGGACAAAGTATTTCTTCCTTTCCGCCAATATTATATCCAATCTTTACTCTTTTAACGTTCAACGCAGAAGAAATAAATGGGATATCGAAGACTCGACAAAATTTGGCAATCTCACATCCTAAAACTCTTTACCCCAAGATAAACGTCTTTCGATTACCATTGAGCCTACAGGCAGCCACCAATCCGCCATTCACAGTAAGCTGGAGAGTAGTGTTAGTGCAGACAGACATTTAACTTCTTCCCCATGACCGTCCGGGAAAGACTTCTCTTCCAATAACACTCTCGTAAAGGATACTACATCTGTCAGAGATTATTTCTATCAAGTGGAAAATGTATATAATATTAGGGTGATGTTTTTATGCCAAAAATCGTTTCCAGGTCCGACTCTAGCAGAGCAATATATTTTTAAGTGCTTTACTTCAAACCTGATGTGTTTTTATATGCACAATCACTTTCACTTGCAGCCACTTGATCGGAACCATTAAGCACCTTTTTATTAAGGAGAGAGAAGTTTAGCAAATGCAAGCAAAAAAGGGAGGCATTGGTGTCAATGACTTTTTAATAAAACAGGAATAACTCTAGGCAACTTCGGTGCATATGACTGAAATGCCAGATTTCACTACACTATACCAGTTCTTACTTTTTCAATCCTTTGTTACCAAAGAAGTTTAGTCTACGCAGGAATCAAAACATCAAAAGATACCTTTCATTAGAAGCATGTAAGGATGAAAAATTTCCTTTTCCAAAAAAGCGAAAGGGAAAATTTCCCCTTTTACTTATTTATTACCGTTATCCTGTCAAAAATGAAAACGATGCAACCTAGAAGATCAACTTATTCGGGGCAAACTTTAATAATAAATTACTGCTTCCTTTTTATCTTTCCAGATACTGTTTCATCAGCAGGAAGCTAGTTATACTGCTACAATATTCATTGGCCAGAAGGACTTGCCGACATCAGGAGAATTGTTCATGCCAGAAAAGAAAGTTCTGACTGCGCAACGCATACTCTTAGTTCTGTTTGTCATCTAAAACTTATTTTAGTTGATTTATTTTTTTACTTCAGCTTTTTAAACCAATTAGTTGAAAAAACATCATTTATTCCGTATAAACACTGAATGAGTCAAGTTACGATAACTATTATTGTTATTTTTACGTTTTTCTGGAATGTTTATTCTTATATTGTTTTCAGCATCTTATCGTTTTACGAATGAAATCAGATATTGTGAAAACGGATACAACTTTGAGAATTAGATATATTCTGATCCCAAAATTAATTGGGAACAATCCCTCATTTCAATTCAACCTATGCATAAATAGTAAATAGAATTCCATAGTTCGTTTTATTCCAATAATCATTTATCGTTACGTTAGAAACATGTGTGCAGTTTTTTTACAGCAAGAGCTGGAACACCATGTGAATAATTTTATTATTTCTCAATCATTACCTACAACAATTCATTGGTTGTCTTTCACAAGTGTTGTTAAAACGTATTAAGCATCTTAATGTTAAGAGCTTTCTTTACATTTAAAATCTCCCAAATTTTTAGCTCAGTCTTTATTTCTCTCATGTTCTTCAAAAATTGATTCCTTAACTATTCAAAAAGACAAGAACCATGCATTTACCATTTCTCTAAAAGCTTTCATTTCCTCGGTATAGAAGTTACAAGAGAGTTTCGTTTTGTGGTTTTCCCATCAGTTCAAATATCCTTTAACGGTCTGGATTCTCATTCCAATATTAAATCCCTCTACTTTCTTGCCATCATTTTTAGAAGTTCTCCTACTTAAAGTGACTATGCTTCACCTTCCGTTCCATCCTAGACCACATGGCTACATTCAAACCATATCTGGATGCATACATATACTATACACACCTTTTTGTAAATCAGTGCTCTCATCATCAAACCCCAAGTCTTATATCCACGATTTGAAAAACTCTCAAACTTTCTGACTCTCATCTCCTTTCTTGGCTATAAGATGCGTGATAGCACCAGAAAACGAACGAGTTTTTTCTTCCGCCTGACACGCTTGAATGTCTCAAGCCACTGCCACATTACCCATTATTATAATACTACGCTATATTATGCTCATTTTATGGAACATCAGTTTACCATGAGAAGTCGTCTACTTTTCACTCTAAGGCCATTTTCCATTCCAGAGCAAAATTTCGTATTTTTGGTTCCTTTGTATAATACCCATTTTGGAAACCAACGAACATGCATTATGAATGCCATTCCAGTGTCTTTTCTTCCCAGCAGCATCTTTCAGCGGTTAGTAAGGAAAGACCAGACCAATTCTTACGTACATATTTAGACATTCAGAAGGATGATTTTTAAAAAAAAGTTTTATGCATAGTTATCCTAACATTTCGTAAACTGGGATAGCTCTAGTATGTGGCGCAGCGCTTATACTAGAGATGCCATTCACCTCAAGCTCCCTTCCTCACCGTTTACATCCTATTCTTTTACCCAAAATCAAGTAATTTTCATATCGCTCAAGTATTGAACAAGTACCTCTATCCTTTTCTCCCAAAAGAAATTATATCGAAAAAGTAATAATGCTAGTGTGTGTATGCATAAAATGCAAAATCTTCCTGATTTCACGGTTCCATCAACTCAGTCATATATATTTCCATTTTCCCCCATTTTAATCCTCTTCATTTAAATTCCAAATTGAAAATGCTTTAAGCGAAAACGTGTTTCATTGGCATTTTGTCTGCTTTCCCTTTGAAATGTGTGTTCTTTTTCTCTTCGCTCCAAATATACCAAACCATGTCTCATCTAAAATACTAGTCCAACATTATCTCTTTACTTGCAACAAATTCAAATTTCTATTCCCACTTTCGGGAAAACACGATTTATACTTGAGAGAGATAAACAGTTGGGCAATATTTCAAGGGATTTTCTTACACAAGATTAGGCAAGTACTCTTCCTCCTATTTTGCGTGCAGTGTAATACACACTCTTGTCATGTCCTTTCTCCATTTCCTAAGCAATTTTAAACCGTTTCACCATCAAAACCTCTACTGCCAAATGAAATATTTACGCCCAGTTGTTATATTCATGCATAATTCAATTGTTGTAAATGTTCAGTTAATCCGTAATTCAGGTGTGGAGAAACCCCTAAACTTAGTCTTTAATTGCTTTCACCCGTTTCTAACATACTCTTGTTCAATATTTAAATTGTTAATGCCTCGAACCTATTCATCTTGGAAACTACGTTATTTACCAACGGAAGTAGACTAATTACCTCCGTCAGTAAAGCAAAATCTATGCGCCTAGCGCTCGTTTAGAAAAGATTAATTTTTCCCCTACCTACAATACTTTACCTTTGTCCACCCTATTTTTGTCGTCGTATAACTGGCCATTGCTGAAATAAAATTACAAAGATCAAATGTAATTACATTGCATGAATGAGCACAGCCCGACACCAGGAAAATTCCAAACATACCTATTGTAATATACTAGTGAATGAAATTGGTAGTGTTGCTGCTGTTGTAGTAAAAATTGTGTACCTACTCCGCTTAAATTTTTTAACGTTGCCTTGCCCATATCGACTCGAGATTCTTTCTCTGATATGAGATACGCAAAGATAAAGCAGAGAATAAAAAAGTACCCATTTACTTAGCACAAGAATTTCTAGCAACGGTGTAACTCTTCCTATTTCTGTAAACGTAGAGAAAACTTATCCTTCACTTGTTTCCAACGCTCCCACTGAAAGCAACGTCTAAGACGAGAAGCACCGAGAAAGTCTTTTAGAGATTGCAGGTGAATAAGGATCAAACTTGCATTTGACTTTCAAGAAGAGAGGAAAAAGCAACGCAAAGACCAAACTAAAAAGCTGTAGGTATATTATCTACACACATTTCGCCCATTTTACAAGCAATCCTCCATTTCCCTCTCTGTGTAATGCAGAGGAATAAAACGGAAGAAAAGCAGAGCTTATACCCAGCTCTAAAGTTTTTTTAACGATACCGACATGCGCTGAATCCATTGTGGGCGAGTTTAGGAAGCTTCCAAACTTTGCTTCTGCTACCGACGAGAAAACACATTAGGATTTAGGCATCGAAAAGTAATATGCAGTCTGGTCTAGCCTTTTTATACGATGCTTTTCCTTTCATTCTACATAGTACGGTGTCTACTGCCGAGATCACCGACTCTCCCCGAATTCACTTGTTCCACAAAAAAAACTTCCTGAAACGAACCAGTTTTCTTCAAACACAGTGACATATCCAAATTCATACGGCAACCCGACACACTGCACTAAAAATAGCTGCTCTCCGTATGTTCCTCTCGTACTTTCATCTTACCCACCGTCAATAACAACTGGTCTCTACAAAAATTTGAACTCATCACCCGGTGATAATAATAAAATATACTTTGAGGATGAGAAAACCACACACAAAAATTCTTTACTAACCAAAATTAAAGAAGCCAAAAACAAAATAAAAATCATTTTAAACAAAAATATTCGTTGCCAGCATGCAAAATTATTTTTGTACGAAATCCGCAATTTTAAGGGATTTTTTCAACAGGACGAAATAAAAAAATACACATAATGTTTTACTCGCTTTCTGTCCATCTGTCAACTTTTTTCTTCTTTCTGTCTCTGCTGAAACCTACTATCTCTGTTTGAAAGGTGCTATCAGTGAAGTGATCGTTGTTTTAACACTGTTTTCCCAACCAACACTATTTTCTTTTCTTTCTAATACATACAAGTCATAAAATTTAATTGCTTTTTAATCAACCTTTTCAAACACAAAAACTTTATCTAGTTTCACTCATTTTCTTCAACATTTACTTTAAATGTAAGCGAGTGGGCTTTTGCTAAAACTGCTTTAGTGATCTCTCACACTCTTTAAAACTACTGTTTCCTGCTTACTTTGTATCTACTTAAAAGCAATTGAATTTTATTTTCAGTTTTTTTGCCACTGTCTAAGTGACCAGAAACAGACTACACAATAAAAAAAATCAAATATTGAATCAACGACTTGACTTACCT
Organism: Lepidocyrtinus dapeste; assembly: GCA_036850885.1. Lineage (NCBI taxonomy): Eukaryota > Metazoa > Arthropoda > Collembola > Entomobryomorpha > Entomobryidae > Lepidocyrtinus > Lepidocyrtinus dapeste. The sequence goes on along the minus strand of JAANSQ010000836.1, from coordinate 1,168 downwards.
CACCAATCATAAGTCCAAATATTTATTAAACTCAGCTTTCCTTCATTTATAAAATACAAAAATGCGTCATCAAAAGTGCCCAGACTCCAAGTGAAGATCCATATCATCATAGTTATTATAAACTAACCGTAATTTTTCTCAAGTCGCCCAAAAATGTCACGACTTATCTGTTGGTCGAATGTGTCCAGCAAAAAAATATTTTACTATTCTCGATTACATCTCGAGTGTCTTTCACACCTCTAACGGATACGACTATTACACTGGAAAGAAAATCTGGAGCAAAGTGATGAAATGCCAAAATCTGACTTTTACTGGTAACATTTGCTTCTTTCATTGTTCTCTTGACTGAATAGCTATGGTGGTTTTTTATATCAAGTCCCATTACCCTAAAACTTCCAAAGTACTTAATTATCATTATCTTCCTTTTCCTTTATGAATGGCGGACATGAACATCGTTCGTTAACCTTACAAATAGTATTGAAAAACGTAGATCCCTTTCAATCTTTTATAATTATATTTTCATTTTATACTCTCCTTATTACTTCTACATTCATTTCTTGAAATATGTTCACGTTCATTTTCTCATGCATACAGCCTGGTAGAAACATCAACTGATTAGCTAAATTTAGAACCGTCACGTTCTTTCGCATGTTAATTCTATCATCTTTTCATTTTCTCTGGCGATGCTGGTGTTGATGATGATCATCATGATAACAGAAATTATATAACAAGGGGAAACAACATTACAGTACTCTCCTCACTTTTCTTCCTAATGCATTTATTCACCGCCACACTTTCCTCCTGATAATTACAAATGAGCGAGCGAGTCTATCGACCGTTCTTTCATGTCTTGTGCGTTTCCAAGCACTATGCCATGCAGGTTTTTTTTATTGTGGTTGCGGTACATAATATCTCTTTCCTTCTCATCTTGAATGTTAGTATTAGACACGATATGGGAAGTACACACATGTACATTAAAAGTCACCAAAAAGTAAACATCATGAAAATGTCACATGCAACTGGGACCGTACATTACTTTAATGTCTTCTGGTGTAAATGTGAATTTCACAATTTAGAATTAGATTACGAGGGCTAAGGTGGCCAAATATATTCGGGTTCAGGTGGGACATGTTATTCTGTCTACTCTGTTTGTTTCCGTGTGGTGCAT
>JAANSQ010000835.1:0-18751 GCA_036850885.1 Lepidocyrtinus dapeste | reverse complement strand
TGTCGCCCTTGAGTGTCCGGTATAACGGAGTTTCACTGTACTTGGTCCGGGAATAAATACGCATCATCTGGGTGAAATGAGACGTGCCGTAAAATGGTCATGAGAAAGCCACTATTATGTCCTGAACATACCAACGTTTGTCACAAGCTTTGTTCTCTTGATTGAGTCATTTATTTTGGCATAATAAAGCCATGCTGCTCTTTTTGCGACGCGAATGAGCTGACTTCAATAATGTTATCCCAGACTGTGTCCCATGTTTTATTCAAAGAGAAATGTTACCTGACATTTGTCTTTGTCAAATCCATACAAAGTGTTAAATTATCATTTTCTTTGAATATTTTGTGTTTCTTCTCTTCCGCCTAATTGCACTTAAATGTGTAGTCTAAACAATGAAAATCAAGTGTCATTACGAATCTTTCCTTATAGACTTTGTCCTCGGGCCGTTCTATTTCCGCCATGTATGAATGACTGCAAAAATTAAAACGCCGTGAGCCATTCAGCCCTTACCGATTACCACTACAGTGTAAAGCCATTAAAAAACTGGGAAGATCCCGTTTGCTTTCATATCCCCGGTACCTTAGTGCCATGCAAACACACTTTTTTTCTATGCAAGTAGGTCATCTTTTTTGAGTTTTGACTCCGACTCACTCTGGCTCGGAGTCTTTTATCATCGGTTCTTAACTCAAACAAACATCAAAAAAAGAAGCGGAGATAATGACTCTAGTGACTCTAGGCCAATTAGTCACCATTCATTGGCTACGTTAGTTGTCTTTCCTTGTGTACCGTACACCCGCAGTAAAATGGCATCGTAATGTAAAATGTAATACAATCACAATCAAAATGCAGTCATGAAGCACGTCATTCACGAATAGCTCTAGTGTTTCGGATTTGGATCACGATTCACTGATGCTATTCGGAGTTTAAAGAGTATCCCAAGAGATGATTATATCATGTCATGTAATATCGCACGACTTTACAATCTCTCCCTCAAAGTAAACTTTTCGGAAGAGTAAGCAGTGAAAAAAAAACCTGTGAAGAAGGACAAAAATTCCTAAAAAAAATTTATTAGCCAAGCCAGTGAAGTGAACCCAAATGAAAAAGTTGAGAAGAAAAAAATCGAGTAGAGAAATAATTTTTTTAGAAATCGTGGTGATGCGATCATGGCCGTGGTTTTTCTCGGGATGGGGACCATTATCTCTTGTGAACTGAGGAAGATTTAGCTAGTAAAAAATATAATTAATGTTTTTGTCTCAGGTGAACTTTCAAGTTGGGGAAAATGGGACCGGATGTGGAGGAAGAAAAGGTATAACGTGCGAGATAGAGTGTGTGCTACCGTGTGACAATGAAAAAGGCTCATTTTTATGACATGTCGTGCGTGATAGCAATTGTGATATTGAAGAAGATTGCGAAAAGAAGCTGGGTTGCTGGGTACTCTAGGGAGTGTGATGATGATGAGGAGGAGGATGGAGTAAAAATGATATAAAATGCTAGTGATAAGATAGTTCTAGGCTCAGAACAACGTTTGAAATGGATTTGTGAAGAAGGTCCGTAAAAAAGGGAAATTCTCTGAAAGGAGAAGATGAGTCTGATAGGGATTTTACTCATCGTTTTTGTGCTTGGAGGAGTATATGGAGGGAACAAGGTGGAATATGTGAGGTTGCCTTTGTTAACTTTGGATACTCCGCCAGTGGCGGATGAAGAAGTGCAAGAAAGAACGACGCTATGGTCTTTGGGAAGAGATGATCCTACTGAAGCGGTGACAGTTTCTTCCCTATCGAGTTCCAGAGCGATTGGCACTGGATATGGACAAAGTTTAAGTGTCATCAATGAACTCATTGATAACATGACATTGGGGGACTCTGGAAGTACCGAAGGGGATAAAGGAGACGAAGAAGAGGATGACAACGAAGATTCTGAGGATTCTGAAGAGTTCAGCGAGCTGGACTTAATCGAGTTGGTTCAAGCTCTGGAGCGCCAAGCTGACCAAGAAGAGAGAACTGGAGTATTTCCAGAGATTCTTGATATTCTACATGGAAAGCGTGGCAAAAAAGTGACCAGCACTACTACATCCACTACAGTCAAACCAGAAGATGGAGGATTTCACAATGCCTCCTTCAGAATCGGATTAAATCCCGAAGGAGAACTTGAACTGGGATCCGAGGATCTTTCAGAGTTTTCTGAGGAAATCATTGAAGGGATCTCGGAGGGCGTGGAGGAATCTTTGAGGATGTCAGGTACGTAAATAATAGAACGTGCTGAGAGTGAGATGTAATTTTTTTAAACTAAATCTTAGTTGACTTTAAATGTTTTTTTAAGTAGATGACCTAGAAATAGACGATGCTACGAGGAACTTGACTCACGCAGATAATGCCACAGCCGAGACGAGACAATTCTCCGTATATCTGTTTCAAGGTCAATACTATGCAGAACCCAGGCTAAACCGGTTCATAGACGGGGCATTACGAAACATGGGCACTGAGCTTAGAGTAGCGTCCATGGATCCTTTATACTTTCGCGTGTTGCCTAGAGGACAAGTCGCGTAAGTCGGTTTGTAGATTAGATAAAGTTTTAAAAATGCACTTTGGCTTAAAGGGTCGTGAGAAAATCTCATAAAGTTTCACTTGTTCTCCGATTACTATGATAAGGTGTAATTAAGTAAATTTGAAATTCTTTTTGCAATAGTGAAAGAGACCAACCTCTATTGTTGGGTACTTCCGGTGTAAGAAGACGACGTCCTGTGGGTAGGAATTATATACATAAATTAGTAAAACGACAAGCACCATTCTTCCGCCCTCAACAGACACAAAATCAGAAGAACCTCAGACAACAACTTCAATTACAAGGACAAGCTCGACAGAAGAAGAAGAAGGTGGCGAACCAGGTCACTCGCATTACCAACTTGAGTGGAATCAACTGGCTACGGAGTAAAAGGCAACAGCTCCAGAGACAAAGGAGACGTAGACAGAGACTCCGGCAGCAAAAAATTAAACAGCAACAGTTGAAAAAGAATCGGAATAAGAAGAATCAAAATCAAAACAAGAAGAAGCAACAACTCCTCAATAGAATTCGGAGGAGGATTAGACAGGATGTGGGAGGTGGTAGGATTGAGGGGCTTAGTAAAGTTCAGAGGGATGGGGATGCCGAGATGCAACTTTTTGGGAACTACACTCTGGTAAATTAAAAAAAACTGAATACATTTTCAAAAAGATATTTGCAAATGTATTGAGGGATGGGGATGCCGAGATGCAACTTTTTGGGAACTACACTCTGGTAAATTAAATAAAACTGAATACATTTTCAAAAAGATATTTGCAAATGTATTAACCGGAAATGATTTACTTTTCTTTTAGATCCGCTCTCACATGAAAATGGGCCCGATAGAAATCACCATGCAGATCCGCACAAAGAATGGGATTAGACGCTCAGGCGCCACTTTATCTTGCGTTAGAGCACATACCGTGACCCGTGTGAATCACGAAGGCTCGGAAATGATCGACTATTTACTTGACAGGTAGCAATTTGTAAAGAAACGAATAATTAGGCGGTGCACGCAACCAGATCTTAAACTATTGAAAAACATGACTTTGACTCGTGACACCATTTGAAACTCTAGCTAAATTTGAATTCTTTGAATTTCTAGACCGCATCCGGAAACCATACAAGTTCGTGGGACGTTATTCCCTATAGCGCAAAGAATCGCGAGGAACATTTTCGCTAGACTCTTTCTCCCCAATTCATTCTTAACTTCGAAACTTAGAGAGAAGGCAGCCTTAGCCTTTTTATCGAAACCAGTGGCAAAATGAAAATTTTTGTAAAAGAGAAATTTATAAATTACTTTGATCTCATAAATAGAATCAAATAGGGAGAGAAATATAAATTAGGGAAATTTCTAAAAGAGAAAATTTATTTTCTTGGTATTAAATTATAAGAGTCTGAAATGTATGAAATGACTTTGACTGTTACTCTTAGAATGACTTGAGGCAGAGGTTAAACAGAGAAAAAAGTTTCAAATAAGTGGCTTTTTTCACTGACTTGATTTATCTCAAGGTGTAAAAACCTTGAAATTTAGATCAACACCTCAGATTTACGACGTGGTATTTGAAGAAAAGACGCAAAAGTCTAAAGTTTTGAAATTGAATGGCTGTGGCTGACTTTGAAAATTTTAATGAACTGCTGATATTTTACCTCAGAACCGTTTAACGATATAGTTTTACAAATGTACAGAAACGCATGAACACATAAGACCACAAAAAGACTCTAACGAAACCACAAGAAAAGCTTGACTGACTTTGATTTGTTAGGACCTACTCGCAATTATTTACTAACGTTAATATTTGACACTTTTAGCTAATGGGGGTAAGAAAAGTTGTGACGACGTGACTTAATGAAAATTACATATTTAGAGACTTTAAAAAGTTGACTAAATTTTCAATAACGAGCATATCAGACTAGAGACAGTTTGCAATGATGAAAATAAATAATGACGAGTATTGAAATACAATTCCTTTAAGTTTGCAGTACAAGGACCAAGCACAAGTATACGAGGACAAAGGTCAGTCATTATGAGACAATATAGGCTTTTACAGAACCGACTGTATACGGATATGAGACACTTTAATGAATAAAAACAAATTTATTTGAAATGGATGTAAACAACGACACAAATTACTAACTTCGACCTTCCACGCTTAAGGTGACAATGATTTCGAAGATCAAATGGACAAATTCGTGCATAACACTGGGACCGATTTAAGTTATGATTACAATTATTACATGAGACTGAGTTGGATCTGATTGACCTGAAATGAACCAACAGGTGAAACTACAATTATGAATTTATAATGACTTGTATCGACATGACTTCTTCTGGTGTGGACAGAATTTTGATATTTTTATAAGACATAAAAATATTTTTTATCAATAGCTTTAGGGTTGATCCCGATTAATTTAATAATTTTGACGCGAAAACAATAAAAACAAATGATAAAACAGAATCATTTTAAGTATAACATTGCCCCAAATCTACAAATTGTTTAAGTGGGCTAAAGTATCATTTAATTTGAGTTATTTTCATCCTACATAAATGCTCATGGATTGATTAGCAAAACTGCGTTCGTAATGTTCGTGATAAGCACTTGCAAGTAGTTAATTAAAGTGTGTTTTTCAAGCAAAAGGAAAATTCCAAATTCTACGGGAAGATTGCTCTGCGCAGTCCATTTCAAATACATGTAGTAATTTCTACTCAATCTTTGCGCCCGAAACTCTGCTCGTTTTCTCTTAACAAATTCTTCGCTCTCTACGTTCACGCAAACGAGTAACGGAATGAAGACTAATATGCATATAAAGTAAAATATTGCGATGAGACCCATAGCACCATAAATTATGTCTGGAACTAGCCCGTACCCTTTAAACAAAAACCAAACACAAGTCGTTAAACAAAGTTGCAAACCAGTGAGCCATGAAAATGCCAAACGTCTTAGTAAGACTCCCGTCCTTTTGAAGATGACTCGAAGTTCAACGTACCGCTTTAGAGTCACTCTTTGAGAACTACCTGTCCCTGAATTGGCCAAGACGTTCAAGCATGATTCTGCTGTGAAAAATACACACGCGAGGAGCGTAACGAAGAAGCAAATAGCTCTTGCAAATTCGAAAACGCTTCCTAGGGCAAGGAACAGTCTAATGAGGAAGGTCACTGCAATTGTTGACGTAGTTCGGTAATACGGAGATCCGAGAATGAACTCAAAATCTACATAGAACGGATCAAGGTCGGCTATCACTCCTATCAGAGGCACCAACGGAATCATAGCAAGCATCATTAAGTGCATCAATAAAACGAAAAGTCCAAAATAATTTGCTATTGTGCTTTGGCTTGATGGAAGTTCTACGGGGAAAAATACACCAAATTTTATTGAGACAATGTTATCAATTTCAATTTAAGTATAATTTAGGTTTTTACTTTTACGCTCCAGAAAAAAGAGTTGATTTATGCTGTTGAGTGCATCCCAGTCTAGCATGAGAATGATGTAAGTGCTCCATTCCACCCAAGAACCAACACCTAATATTACACAAACCAACGTGTGTATCACGCTAATGTACTTCCGGGGGTCGAATATCTGAATCAAAAGTATAGCCACACAAGAGCCAAAGACTGCGAAAAACTTAATGATAATCTCTGCTATAAGAAATGGAAGACATTTGTAAAGCCTTCTCCAAGTGACAGTTTGGGCTTGAAGAAAAATTATTTTATGAACGCACAGCCTAAATGGATAACTGTAGATTAAGTTGAACATGTACTCGTGCAGTTTAAATGATAGTTCCAAATGCGTCGAGTAAATATAATTCCTGAGCATTTTAAGAAATGCGCAAGTTTTTGATTTTGACAGCCTTGTCGAAGAAAAAGAAATGCCCCTAGAATGACTACGTTTGAAAAAACTTAGTTACGTGCTTATTATAGCTCAATATTGAGCTACTAAAACCCCGGGACCAGGTTAATAAGATACTAAATTATGTATATTTAAAAGGAATTACAATCAAAAAAATTTATTAAGCACCAAAAGATATGGTTTCATATAATATTTTAGGAATATTCTCTCTTACAAATCAATAACGTATTTTTGTGACTGAAAGGGCATAATTTCTGTCCGCATAACCTTATATAGAAAAGTTCACCCTAACCCTAAGATTGAACTCTTTCTTACTGGCATCCTTTAAACTAGACAAACTTTTTATCATTTTCCACATCAGACGTAAAGTAGTTTTTTTTCGTAAAACATTAAAAGGAAGTGGAAGTGGATCGAAGAAAGGGTAATGTGAAATTTAAATACGATTGACAAAAAAAAATTGATTTTTTCTTCAAAAACCTATTGTACTATAATAATGTAGAAAACCTGTCGTCAGTCAAACTCAATAAGGAGTCTAAATTACGCATTTAAACTAGTTTAGGCAGTTATTAATTCAATACAATTCTTCTAGCAATAAATCAATTGTTTGTTCGACGACCCACAAGTACAAAAACGAAAACTTGATGACAAACACCAATTTAATTTTGATCACATTGCAATGCAACACATGTCTTGTTGTCTCTTTTAAGTACCTTTGAATTTGAAAATTAATTGTGTTTATATTTATCTAAAATGTCTAATGCTAAATTCAATGATCGACTAACCAAATGCTTTTATTGATTAGAGACAATGAATTAATGAACGAACCTCTACTTTTTTATGTTTAATTGATTTTTCTGATTACACATTTTATTGCATCACTTTCTCCTTTTTTGCAAAACTGTTTCAGTATCACTAATTTTTGACCGTTATACTAATTGCTGTACTATGTCAAATGGAAAGAATTGTAGTTCCAGATATAGTCCATGGGAAATATCGGAATTCGAAAAACATAGTCATACGATACCTTAAAATATGTTTTACAGATATGTCAAACATCATCATCTTATTTTCCAAACACAAGATCTTCATAACTCTACGTGCACAAGAGAATCCTCCAAGTTTTTTGGAACTTGTTCCCGTCAACCTTTCCAACTAAAAAACATCGCACAAGGTTTGGATACATTTTTTGTTCTAGTTGTGGGCTCGAAGGAAGTTTCTCCGAATTTAGTGAAAGTCGTAGCTCCATTTCAATATTTTACGACATTAATTATTTGAGGTTGAGCAACTCTTCTCCTTACAATGCTTCAAGGAAATAACTATTGCTCGTGCATGAATTTTCATGCTAGGCTATGTCACAAACATCTTTATTGTAAATCTATCTCGATCTGTCTTGAAGTTAAATAGGTACTTAATGTTCAACCACTTCTAATATTACAAATGATTAAAATAGCTCAGGTATGAATTCTCAAGCGTGGCTTAGCTCGAGTAAGAAGTAAGAGGCTTAGAAGACCTTGCTCCATTTTCAAAGTTCTTGGCGGGCAGTGCGATGGTGAAATTTTTGTCATCAATCATTCTTTCTCGGGCATCCTAGATAGACTAAAAGCCGAGAATTTTCAAAAAATTTCTTGCCGTAATGTCCCGAAGCTATGAACATGTCCTTTTTACTATACTACTCCACATTTCATTATTCACCTCCTCCCGAAAACTTTTAACAATCGCAACTGCTGTTGAAACAGCCTTGAATCTTTACATGAAGCTGTTTGAAAATTGTACACTTTATTTGTCGGGTCAGGACTTTTCTAGCTTGGAGGAGAAGGATGAGCATGACCTGGCTTATGAAATATGTCGCCAAAACAATCTGGACCAACAGTGTATCATGGCTCATAATAGATTTTTCCTTAATGACCCTCATACAGACAGCCTGTACAAATTTGACAACTTGGGCAGACTAAATATTTCAGCTCGTGAAGCGTTGGATAAGTGGTTTTATGAAGAACATTATAGATCTTACGTTGATACCTACTGGAATAATAAGTTCCATGAAATATGCACAACACTTCTGGTCCTACCGAGTGTTGTTGGCCGTAGCCCCATTTCAGATAAGCATTTGAACATGGCAAAAGTCTTATTTCCTAGACATAAATTCATGTTTGCCCCCGGAGCCATCACTTTTCCAAAATACCTGTTTGTAATCCCTGATAATTTTTCGGATTCAAGATCAGGACCAGAACCAGCAAGTGCTTTTCACTTCACGTTGCCCGGTATCATCGGAAGCACCAAGGTGTTTGTGGTTTTTACCCAGGATGCTTCTCAGATATATATGGCCTGCTTCACTTGTCCCATAACCTTGTACGTAGCCAAAAGCCAGTCGATTCATGACTGGGCAGGATTGATATTTACACTCGCCAGGGTAAATAAAAAACGCTACAGTTTGAAGTCGCTCGAAGGTGCTTGGGAGGAAAAGAACCTACAAAGCTGGAATGATTTTGGTGTGGCCAATTCTGTTGATGGAGTTCATAGGTCCCGATTACGAACTGGTAGGGCAATTGAAGCTTGTAAAGGTTTCGTGACTAAAAGCCAACAAGGAATAATCAGGTCTGATTGCATCGTCATGTACATCTTGAAACTAAGAAATTGCTCCTCGTGCTTGTGGCTTGTGGGCGAGTTGAAGTTTCGCGACCTTTTAAGTGATGGATTCCATGATGGAAAATATTACATTTTCAATATGTTGTCCAAATGGAGAGAACTTCGATATATTATTCTCCTGGGAAAGGATGAAAATATGAATGGCGTTTCTGTCGATCTCAAAAAATTCTTTAATCCTTTCAAAAGAGATGTGTGGATTGTGGTGATCATCACGATTGTCTGTTTGAACTTGTTGCTTTTAACAGGAGAGCGAAATTATCCTAATTGGAGTTGGAGGGAAATGCCCCAAAAGTGGATTTTTTGGCTATTGTCTGACTTGTTCGAACAAGACGGCATTTTAGTGACCTTTACATTCCGCAATATCTCTGTAGTTTTGACGTGGACGTTTTCCACGCTCATCTTCAGGAACATGTATACATTCACCATGTACTCGGACCTAACCGATCCCAAACCTCCAGGCCGTTTACCCAGCACGTCATACGAGCTCACGAATGAGACGATATCCGGTAACCTGACATTCCTTTGGATTCAGACGGACTATCAGTACTTCAATGAAAGTTTGAAGGAAATGTTGGACCACGGAAAAGAAGTCCCCGAGCATCTGATGAAACTAAATCAATCTGCTTATGAAATTAGGCCATTCGAGTTTAAAGAAATGAATGGATTAGAAAATGTGTCTATGGCAAAAGCTGCAAGATGTCGGAAAGCTACGTGGGATACATTGAATAGGCCATTTCTAGAATTCTGTCCCACTTTCGGCAGGGTAGCAGTCATCTATTCACATTCTAATTCTCATGGAGAGCGGGAGGTGAGAAGACCTTATCTCTCCGATCACATTCCCAGTATCATGACAGCGTACAGTGGGAGGCTCATCTATAAATCACTGAATAAGGAGGTAGTCCATTCCACCATCATTGTGATGAGTTGCCTGCACAAAAAATTCTACACAGAAGAATACAATCGTCTAGTGGGAAAATTCGTGCAGACAGGAATTCCATTTCGTATGGAAAAATTAATATATGCGAATAGCATTCTACATTTGTTGGGCCAGGTTAACAACATTTTTAACTTAAGCTTAAGTGCGGCTAAACTAAGTAGATTTGTTCGGGAGTATACAGAGTCCCTGTCTAAAATGAGCTTCGTTAGGGGCCTATCTTTCTTGAATCAGAGTCATTCGATAAGTGCTCGAGGAGATGATAGTCCCGCTGGCTTTAGGGAATTTAGACTAATTTTTATTTTACATTTTGGTTTATGCTCTGTTTGCCTATTGGCATTATCATTTGAATATGGAAAGATAAGAGGAGGAAAGTTTCATCATGATCCTAATCATTCTACATAAATACTAATTAAAATTATTAGCTTTTTTTTATTAAAAATATTGATTTCTTCGTTGATTTTGCTTGACGCAAGCATTTACGCAAGACATTTTAAAAACTGTACTAACATAAATTATAATATCTATGTTACCGTTATACCAAGATAATATGTTATAAAATAAAATAAAGCAGAACCTGAAACGAAACTATTTTTGCTCATTTCATCAATTTCGAATTTTCGACAAACCCTAAAATTGGTTCAATAACGAACAATGTGTCAGTACTAATAACCTTTAGACTCAAAGGCGCCAGAAGCTCTTCAAGTAAAGTCGCCAACAATATTATTGATTTGTAAAAATGTTTTCGCTTCTGGTGCCATATCTCCTACATCCTACTTATACGGATTCCGTGACAGTATTCATATCACCGTTAGGTATTTACTTTAATAAGCAAAAAGTAATTATTGAAGAGTAGGTTGTAGAGAGTAAATAATTTGAATTCCTTTACCAAAATCGATGACTCATAAATACTTTGGATATGTCACTCTAAAGACTTCATTTCAAACTGTGACACTCAAGATCGACAGTATAATTTTACAAACTTTATGACCAAAAATGAACTTACCACAAATGGCTACAAGTAATTTCAATAGATACTGGGACTTTCTCAGATTATTCACCTCCTGTACACTCCTCCTCTCCAGAAACTCCAGAGCGTGGCTGGATTTGTACGTCCTGATCTCAGATAAATGCTTCACGGGGCAAGATGAAACTACTTGCACCGTCCTCCAGACAGATTCCGATCGGCTAAATGAGACAAACCCCAATCTCCCAGAGAGTGTCTGGGTGGAGTGGAAAAATACCGGGTATGAAGACTTGGACCTGATATTTCTCAAGGTTTTCTGGAATACAAAGCATCGTACTCTCTGCACCGTACATTTCCCCAGCGTCGAAAGGAGTAATCCAATTGTGCCTTATTATTTCTACCAAAAACTTTCCTATTTTGTGCACCACACACCAGAATACATATTCCTGCCCATTTCGATGACTAAAGACAGCGATCAAAACCAAGTCAGAATTCCTTTATGGCACCATTTTGATTCTAAACTGGTTCTGCTGAACTCTGAACACTACTCCATAGCAACGGCTTGTTATAGTTGCTTGATTAGAGATAGATCTTATTGGGTTGATTATAACGGAGTAGGTCTATACCGTTCCCAGTTAATTTTTCTTCAAAGCAAAGGGTTTGAATCAGAGGAGGAGTTCACCTCAGCATTGACAAAACTTTTAATTTTGACCTATTCACAACAGCCTCTCACAGAACCGCCAGGTAACGTCGGTGACCACGAGTGCCCCTACGAAGCATACAAGTTTTCAGATTTATCTACTTTTCCCTGGCTAAATCTGGAAACCTGTAGAAAGTATTCAGTCTTAAAAGTGGTGAACGGGACAGCTAGGGGAGTACATCATGAGGCGTGGAGTACATTCCAGAGGAACTACCTGACAGTTTATGGAATTCCAAAGGAGATTTTCATTCCATACGGAATCACCTTTGAAGGACTGACTTACTTGTCACTATTGCGAAAAAATATGCAACAGTTTAACGCTCTAACGTTACTCAATCCCATTGACCGTTGAATACTGGATTGCACTGGTGCTCATGATTCCCTCACTGGTCTTTATTCTGCGGATGACGAAATTCAGGCAAAACGCAATTTTTTTCTTGTACTCTACACTCCTGGAGAATTCGGACGGTGGCTGGAAGAAAATTTCTAGGATGAACTGGTATCTTGTTGGGCTCTGGTTGGGGTTTACCATTCTGTTAAGGAACGTGTATACTTCCTCCTTGTACACCTACATAACTGAAGAAGCTAAGCCTGTAGGACTCCCATGGAGCTTTGATCAATTATTGTACAATGACTCCATGCCCATGTACATTACGACTCCGGGCGTAGGTTATCTCTACAAAACATTGGGGTACAGAGATGAAAATACTTCCAAAACTTACCAAGCCATGGAAGGAAGACTAAGGGAAGTAGCAACTTATGACCAAATCTATGGAATTTTACTAGGAACAAATTTGGAGCGATGTAAACAGATAGGATTAGATTATGTGGAAATTAATAGAGTCAGAGTGCCACCAAAAGATGGAGAATTATGTCTTCAACAGAATATAGAAAGATTCTCTGTTCTCCCTTTCACGAACAGCTATCAAGGATCAGACGACTTGGTCAAGCCCCTCTTTCTCCTTTCTCAAAAATATTTTGTGAAGGACGACCGTACATCTTTGAAATTCCTAAGATTGATTTTTTGGACCGCAAGAGCCAATACATTTTTTCTCACAGCATTTCAAAGAGTCTCCGGTTCATATACGGAATCAGGATTAGAATTGCTCCAGCAAAAGTACTGGGGTTACATAATGCAAAATATAAGCGCCAGGTATATGGAAGATACTCAGTTTGCGAACAAAAAATTTGGAAACGACAAGGGTTTTCTAATGACATGGTACCAGCTTGGATGCTCTGTAAATGATCGTGGAGATTGTGCCATAGTTCCCAAGCAATTCAAAAGCGCAAGAGCATTAGATCTCATGGTAATTTGGCAAATGGTGGCTATGCTCCTTCTACTATGCGCAGTCATCTTTATCATTGAATTTATGCAAAGGGAAGATATCACACTAGATATAAAGGTATTTTTTAATACAATGAGGGGCCATCTTGAAGCTACCTGGAAATATTTTTCTTGCTTTAGACACAAATCATGCTCTAAAATTAGATGGAAAAGGGACCACAATTTTTTCGGGGTAAAAAAAAATAAAATTGAAAAATATAATCCATATTAAAATTTAATTCTAATCAGTTCAACGAAAACCTTTTCAATTATACTTCAACAATTAAAGTATAACGATAACAGTTTTATTCGTAAGGGTTGGAAAAAAATTTTAGTAAGTTATTCATAGGTTTAGTGTAAGCTATTCACTTCAAATAGTTTCTCCTAACGTCGAGTCTATATTACCAAATGTACAACTGAATATAACTGTTCAATAATACTGTAAAAAATTCTATAAATTGTTGAATTCTAGAATAAAATTTAATGTTGAGAACATTTATTTTACATTTCGTATTTTTACATTAAAATTCTCTTATTTTATTTTTAGAAAGATTTGAAAATTTAATTTATTAGAAGCAATGATGTGACATAATTTTGTAAACCATTTTACTAAGTTAGAAACTAAACCTCTCATTATTTTCCCAACAAAGCATCCTACAGTACACACCAAGCATTTTCCTCTACCACATACTTTTACAAGTGTTTGCCGCTTTTGAATTTCAGCCAGAAATATTAAAATTGAACCAAAGACAGAACTTAAGCCAATCACAACAATTACTGCCAACTTAGACAGTGTAATCTGGTCATTCTGAAACTGAGGCTTTGTTTGCGATTTATCGAACAGGGGAAATTTCTCAGTAAGTCTAATGACCCATTTTCTTCGCGACTCAATGTACAAATCCAGACCGCCCTCCCGAATGCGCAAAATTGTCTCACCCATCCAGTATCGATTCCAAGTTTGTAACATCCAGAATACACTATCAGGGTGGATATCTTCCGGAACAATGTGACATAAGGTAGACACATTGAATGTCTCAGCAATGATCCTCTGTATGGATCCTGCTTGCATGTCTGCCTCACGAGAGTCCCACAAAATTAAGTAATTTCGGATTAAATGCCATGCTTTTGTATAACCTATGTTTGTATCGTTTCGAGCAGCGTGAAAACTTGAATTGAGCATCCCGTCGATTCCTTTCAGGCGGAAATATAATTCCAATTCCATTTCCGGTGGAAGTTTTTGAAAAGACGAAAAATACAATATTTTGAAATTCATTTGAAGCATTTCTTTCAACGTATTGAATGTTTTTGGCAGCTCAGGAACGGACACTAAGCTAGTTATCGAATTGCTATAAAGGTTGCCAACCAGAAAGAAAAGGAAAACCATGCAAATCAATAAATTCTCTCCCTTTCCGCCCATGGAAACTGACTGTCCCGATATTAATCCTACAAATTGGAAAATGGATTCTGCGTCCAATTTCTGACATGCCTCGTCATTTAAGCGAATAAGAAAGTACCCGAAGATACTAGATATCAGAATAAGTAGCCGTGAATGTTGTAAATGGAGATGTCCATAGGATGGCCCAGAAGAATATGCTTTCAGATTCAGATTTAGTTTTGGTACAATATATAGCTTTATGAGGAAAATAGTCACTAAAATGAAGCCCAGATTTAATAATTTTAGATAAAATTTGGTAATTAACGTGAACATACGATGACTTCAGGTACTGGTGAGTAGCTGAAAAATACATCTGATTGTCTTCTACGTTTCGATTGTATATCTTTGCAGATTGGTTATGTACCTCAACTAAATACGAGATGGCAATTAGGTCGTAGTTGCACAGGAACAAATCCAATGATCTATTACGAAGCAACGTTGGGCATATATGTCTCATGAGACCATAATCCCTAATAAATTCGTCGTACTCAATGAATACACTTGCTTTGACCTGTTCTCCTTTCCCGATTCTGAGCAGTAGCTTATGGTATTCCAATGGATTTGAGGAGGCTTCCAGCAATGATTTGACATCCGCCCCAGTTTCAACCGAAGATATTTTTAAAACAGAATTTTTTATATGGGCGACAACTTTTGGCGCATAAAGCGACTTCTCCCATGGATATAAATCCTCGTGGAAGTCCTCGCTCAAAATATTGTCAAATGTGTATAAAATAAGATTCCAGGGATTCAGAGACCACTGATTTAAATCAAAGTACAGCGTTTCTTCAGTTAATGTGTCCCAAGGACCAATCAAAATGTGAGCAGGTATATTGTATCGGAATCTAGAATCTAGCTCATCGCTAATGTTGAAAGCTTGAGTTAAAATTATCCGTCTATAGTGAATCTTCAATATATCGTCATCTATATATGACTCGTATGAATGAAATATTACAGCAAACTTGTCCAAATCTTTTAGCAAAAACTTGGTCAGAAATTCCATTGAATACTTCCAAATTGCTGGTTTGGTGTAAATGGTTTCAAGTCTTGATTGTGCTACAACTACAACTAGAAAGTATAGCAGGGTACTACTACTAGTTATCCAAATTTTCGTAAGAAATAAATTCATTGTTTTATAATTTTTTTATAATGTGTCATAGAACATAGATCACTTGATCATTTACTACGATAACGAACCCAACTATAGTTTATCAAATACTTTAAATTATATTAAATAAGAAGGACTTAACATTTAATTTAAAATGTCTAGAGCGCCCTTGAAAATAGAAAGATAAGAAGTTACACTTCAGTTAGGAAAAATATTTTCACTTATTTTCGCACCAGTGAACTATCCAGTTCAATTTTATTACCTGGTTTTGGATGTGCACTTTATTGAGAAATCACTAAAACTTTTATTAAATACGCAACACTTTCTGTCTAAAACGATATTGTAAGCTATTGAAACCTATCCATTTTACTATAATATCCAGGTTCTGGAAAGTATGCTTTATATTAAATTCTGACCAATTCATTTTTTCAATACTGCAATGTTCTTAAAGTATTTTTCTAAATTTCTCTCGAGGACTTGTTAATAAATAAAGTGGTTTAAACTACAAGAAAGTGGGTTTAGAATAAAGAAGTCCATGAACATAAGGCCTATAGTCTAAAAATCAATGATTTCCAGGTCAGGTTAAATTTACGTCAACTTTAGCTTTTCCAAAGACGGTTGCAACTGTAGCCATGGTATTATTTACATGAATCTCCACCTTAAAAGTACATTGCTAATAGTTTCCCTCGTCTCTAGGATAAATATACCAATGCAGATTGTATGAATACCAACACAAAATAAAATTATCAATGCCAATTTATTCATGGTAATTTCGTCGTGCTGTAGGAATGCTTTAGTTTTGGGAGGGTCATATAAGGGATATTTATCAGCGAGCCTCTTCGCAACGTCTACCCTTTCCATAGCTATCTTGTCCAGGCCAGATTCTCTAATCCACAGAATGGTTTTAGCAAGCCAGTAACGGTTTATGGTATACATAAGCCAAAAATTTGGCTCGGAATTGATGGGATCAGTGACTGCGTGACAACGGTTGTCTTCTCCTTTTAGCTTTCGCAGGGCTTCCTCTATTTGTCTGGCTTTCTCTTGCGCAGAATGGTCGTCCCAAAAGAGCAGGTACCTCTTGGACAAAAACTTTGCCGCGGTGATTGGGCTAAACTCATCATTAGGGATTTCATGGAAACTTTGATTGAGTAAGTGAGATATCCCCCTCATCTTAAAAATCGGCTGGAACTTCTCCGTAGGATGTACTTCACTAAACAAGGAGAACCATATTATTTTGTAGTTGGCTTTCAGCAGCATTTCCATCATACTGTCGTAGGTCTTCGGCGGCGTAGGCACGGCAACTAGACTGGTTATTCCGTTGCTGTATAAGTTTCCAATGAAGAATGAGAGCAAGTACATCCAAATAATAATGAACCTCATCTTCCTTACAAAAGGATTGTCTATCGCTTGTCCCGCCAAGATGGCCAAGTGGGAGTGGATATCCTCCAGTATACTTGGCTTGCCCCTAAACCTTAGCTTCGAAAGGATACAAATATTCAACAATATGCAGGTAAGCAGACATATCCAGGTGTCCCATGAGAATGGAGCAGTCCACAGGGGAACATTGAGAAATCCTTCGTCTAATTCCTCAGACCTAATTGACTTGGTACAGTACAGTGGGAACAAGGAGCCAATGTTCCTTAAGTGTAGTCCAGTTCGCCGAAATCGTTCCAGGCTGGTATAATCCACATGCGAGTAGGAGCTCACCAAAAACTGATTATCAATGCTTAAGGGAACTTTCCCAGTCTCTTCATCTCGGTCATACACTCCGAACGTGAGGTTGTGCACCTCTGCAAGGAAAATGGTAGCCATGATGTCATAGTTGCAGTAAGCAATAGCCATGAGTCGCCTTTGAATAACTTTGGGACAGATGAATATGCGACGCCTAGATTTTTTAAACAACCCAGGATGTGGAATGAACACCAACACCTGGACTATTAAACGCCTTCCGTTTCTGAACATGTGCTTGTGGAACTCTAGAGGGTTTGGCAGCAGCTCAGTTGGAGGATGCGATCTCGCCATGGCTACGTACATCTTTATCTCACCTTTATACTCCTCAAATATGATCTTTGGTGCTGGCAGCCGGTACAATATCTCGTCAAATCTCCTACGAGCGGTTGGTGGAACTGTAAATACAAGCAAGTTCCTAGGGACCAATGCCAGACTTTGGAATGAATGAATTACAGTGTTTGAGCTTAAACGGCTGAAAGGACCGATTAGTATGTTGATGGGGACTTGAAATCGGTACTGACCTTCTATTTGGGAGGAGTTTATATTTCTTTTGAGCCAGTAGTAACGCTTCTTGAAGATCACTCTTGTTACAGGAATTTCGAAAAAGTCGTGGTTTCTCAAGGCTCGAGAGTCATAAGAATGGAAAATTGTATTATACAGCTCCGGATAGTTTTTTATTACTTTTGTCTTAAGATACCCCAGAGTGTAGGCTAATATAGGATTTTCCTCGCTTGTTTTCAACCTCAGTAATCTTCCTTCGGATTTGGAGATATTTTGAGAGATGAGAAGAACCAACAACGAGATAAATATAGAATTCGACCTAATCGGTAGCGCCATTATTAGATTCTTAAAATTTCTTCAGAAAATAAAATCCTCGTTGGATAGCATGATATCGTTCTTGATATCATAAATAATATGAGCTGCATTTACTTGAAGGATAACTTAAATGCTTTAAAATGCAGCCTACCTAGGCTTTGGTGTCATTTTAAAAGTGGGTATGTGACCAAATCAAATCCATCGCATGAACAGCTTAAGGTACAATACGATTATTGGGGTAACTTAACAGTTATATATACTTTGATTAAAGGTATTTTTTTTGATTTTTATATTCATTTGCAATTTCTATTTTTTGCTTTAAGCTTAAGCTATTTTTTGAAATATTTGTGTTTCCAAAAGTGCACCTTAGTTTTTAAAAATGTTTTGGCTTTTCGGACAGTTAGCAAATAGCCAAGTTTTTCTTTGATGTGCCTCCGATCAAAGAAACTTCCCCAAGATTCAAACAAAAGAATTAAACCAGAAAGTAGGCAAAGTCCTAAGCAAAAAATGAAAATAATGGCTAATCTCGGCAGCTTGATTAGATCGTATTGAATAATAGCCTTGAATTTTGGCTGATCGTAAAGCGGATATTTGCTATACAGCCTTAGCGACCAGTCCACCCGTTTCAAAGTTTTATCTTGCAATCCACTCTCGCGAATCCACATGACGGTCTTGGCCAGCCAATAATTATTGATTGTACGTATAAGCCA